>SMGT01007234.1:120408-293207 GCA_004794575.1 Lanistes nyassanus
TAGAGATTCCTGAGGTGGAACGCGTGAAAGAAGAAATCACAATCACGCCTGCAGAAAAGCCCCTCGAGGAGGTGGTGTTTGACATCACTGCCGAAAAGCCTGTTGTTGATATGGATAGATCTACAATAAGATTTTTCGAAGCAGAAATTAATGAAGAAACAATATATGATGAGTCTGTTGACATTTTATCACTTTCATCTTCCTTGTATGCTTTTGGCCATTTATTTACTGAACCATCTTCAAGATACTCTGGAATACAGGATATTCTGATTCAAATTCTGGACATCAGAGAGACGTCTGAAGAGACAGGTATAAGCACCATGGAATGAGAAACATTTTCAGAACAGCTTCTGGCACATGCTTACAGTGTAGCTTTACTTTTGAGTGGCTGGTCATGTGCTCATGGCATAATTTGACTCAAAACATAAAACACAGCTGTTTGTGTCAGGTCTTTTGCAGCATATAAAAATAAGGATATTATTTTGTATTTTATTGACAAAATGCATTTTGTTTGAACAGCAAATAACATATGAATAACTAAAGAGCACATACTATGGGAGGTGCATGCCCTCTTAATTTCTGCTTTTTTTCTTCAGTGAAAGTTTTAGATAGTTTCGTTATATTGTGATTGTTATTTGTGAAATTCTTTAATTTTTATTATTTTTTACCTTGATGTTGGCATTTTTAATATTGCTTTGACTGTAATGACTCTAATTGTCAGTAATGTCTGTAGATGTAACAATTTGTTATTTAGAAAATATGGTAGCAGTTAAGCATGTGTTTGCATTACTCACTTGCTATACTGAGAAGATGCTTATCTTAATCTAAAGGCTAATCACATGATCAAAAAGCATTACAAGTTTGAATGGTGCATTTTCAGTTTATGTAACAATACTGAAATCTGTAGTGAAAATGCGTATTTTGCGTTTAATAGTAACTGAGATTTGTTTGCTTGATAGAGTTCTTAATTGAGCATGCCACTTTTGTCCTGGTAAAGAAGTATTTATTTAAGATAGTTGTTCAGAGAAGGAAGGCAGTTCTCAGTTATTAGTAGAGATACTTTTTAATAGCACTCTATAGTGACATGTCATGATGATCCATTATTTTTTTTCTTTGAACTAAGATTTCTTGATAGTTTTGAGTTTTTGAAAAGTTAAAAGTTTTTTTCCCCAGTCTTGCCTGTTTAACCCTGTGCCATCATACCTTGTATCCATTTTTGTACTGTTGCTAGAAGTGCACTACCATTTTTTGCACTTTACTGCTTAGGCCATAAATAGGTTTAAAAAAGCCTGAATTGGATTCAGTGACATATCATTATAAGTAACATCTGTACAAAGTTGTGCCTCACTATGTTAAAATTTAAGGCATGAAAAAAAAAACCCTTACAGAAATTGATTTCATATTGGACGAAAAGAAAAGTGGAAATCTTACATCCAAATATTAGCACATTGCTAGCAGAATTATTGGATATATTTTACAAAGCTTTAGTATTGAAACCATAATAAATACTTAACTCTGCCTCAGCATATTTTAGCATAATTAAAAAATTTTCTGATGGACCACAAAGAAAATCCTGATCTGGGATATTTTCAACCTAGAAAATATTCTTTCATGTGTTGTAATGCATTTTTTATTTTCATTTTGTAGACTCTATCCCTCACTTCCCGGGAAGGAAATGAAGCAGACAAAATTGAAAATGATTCTTCAAGAATATCTATTTTCATATCTATTTCCAGAGTCACCAGAAGAAAAAGAAGAGTTTCAAGTGGTTGAAGTTCTTTCTGAAAAGGAAAAATTAGTAACAGCAGGTATGTTTTCAGTTATATTTTATTCACTTATAAACATTTTGTGTTTCCATATTGTGTTAATATTTGTCTCCCCAACATAATGTTGGGATTTTTTCCTCTGAAAATGTCACCTAAACTGAAATAAAACAAAGTTGTGCTTTAATAGAGGTTCCAGTAGATACCATATAATACTGGGAAATACCACTACGGTCTTAAAACAGCTCAGTTCTGTTCAATTCATTTGTTTATTCAGTGTCTACTTTAGTCTCTTTCTCACATAATGCACACACAGTCACCCCTGCATACACACACACATGCATGGTTTAATATGCATAGTGATAAAGTTTTGGGTTTAAATAACTCTGCTTGCCTGTATGGCTGGTATGGTTGTATTTTATAGTGGTAGGGCAGTAAAATATCATACTGCATAGCGGTATGGCTTTCTGCACCAGTGAACACCTCTCTACTTTAAGCTGATCAGTAGAGGAGACTTTACAGAATGGGGTGGGGTGGAAAGTGTCCAGGATGAATTTTACTGACAGAGGAAATAGTAAAATATTAATAGATGATGTTTTGTGCATTGGGTTGCTGGAGGATCCTACTCCTAGACTAGAGGAATTTGCTGCCAACCACAGGAAATACACATAATTGATTTCCTCTTCCTCCTTACATCCCGACTTCATACAGAATGAAGTTTACAAATTTTTGTAAATTAAAGCTGCATAAAGGGGATCATTTGTATGTTGTGTGCTATTTATTTAGCCTTTGCATAATGAAATATAATATTTTATATTTGATGGTTAAAATCAATTTTTATTTTGACTGTATATAGCTGAGGTAATGCTTCTAATTTGTATTATTATTATTTAGAAGAAGAGAAAGATGAGGTCTCAGATGAAGAAAGGAAAGAAGAAGCACCAGAAGTTGTAGAGGTGTGCTTAACTGGTAAGTTTTTATCCTAAGTATGTCTGGTTGATCTTTTAGATGTAGGGCTGAACAAAAAAATGAAGTTTGTCTCCGGCCATGTGGCCTTTTCAAAAAAAGCTGAGCACAGCTGTCCAGTTGTCCAGCATGAAATTTAAGGTTATTGTAAGCCTCTTACATATTTATAATATAATGCAATATATGCAAGAAGTTGCTAATGGATTTGAGTTTCAGATTTGTGGTTAGTTTTTGCTGTTTTATCAAACTGTCTCTTAGATCATTTATGTCAGTTTCAGTTGTTGATGCCATTTTGAAGTTGCTGAAATAGAACAAGGCAATAGGACTGGATTTGCTTGGAAACCATGTTAAAGAGCTATCATTTCTATCATTTCAATCTGCAGATTTAACTTAATTTGACAATTTTTGGATGATGCAGAAATGCAGGAGGTGTGCTTTGCACCAGAGATTCGTGTGGCACTTGAGGACATTTCAACTCTGGATGGGGGGCAGGCCCATTTTACTGCATGTATTGTTGGTATTCCACAACCAGAGATCACTTGGTACAAAGAAGAGGAAGTGGTCTTTAATTCTGATATTTTTGAGATCACCCAGGATGATCAGAGCAATTACACCCTCTTCATTCATGACGTCATGGCAGAGGATGCAGGCAAATACAGTGTTGTGGCAAGGAATGAGCTGGGAACTGCTACAACATCTGCTCAGCTTACAGTCACAGGTACATAAGACTTGTCAGCAAGTCTCAAACATAAATCGGTATATCAGAAACCAAAATGGCAAGAGTAAACTGTACAGTCCCCCTAAATTGTGTAATTTCTGATGCTGTTTTATGAAGGCTTGAAGAACTCACGGCTTAGTGAAAGCACTTTTGTTTCTGTCACTGATTTATATGAAGATTTCCTGGATGTGTTTATCTTTTAATAACTGATTCCAGCAGAGGAAGTGAGTGAGGAAGTTCGACCAGAAGACTTGTCAGGACTTGCTCCTGAGTTCATTGAGAAGCCACGGTATCAGAATGTAGAAGAAGGCGCCATCGTAACTTTCAAAGGCACAGTTGAGGCCAGTCCTAAGCCAGAGGTTTGCTGTGTTCTCATGACTGTTGGAAGATGTATGCAAAGCCGTCTTTTCTGGTTTTTGTTTTCCTTCATTTTAACAGTTGGTATGAACATGATGTAACTGACCTTTGATATACATATATTACTGCATCAAAGTAAATTCTGTGGAGTTATAGGAGCAGTTCAGTTACATGATGTATAACAAATGTAAGATTTTGGAAATATCTTCGCTTGGGAATTAAACCTCCCTTTCTGTCCCTCATTTTTTTAAAAAATAAGATTCACTGGACTAAAGATGGCCTTGAGCTTCCTGACGACTTGAGATACCAAGCTACAGTAACCCAGGGTGTCACCTCAACTGTGCAGCATGTTAGCCTGACAATTAAAGATGTTGGTCCACAGGATGCTGGAACATTCCGTGTGACAGCATCCAATCAGCTTGGTGAAGAAAGTGTGACAGTCTCTCTCATAGTGAAGGGTAAGCTTAGCAATTTAGTTTCTATTCTAAGAAATTAGTGCTAAAAAAGTAAACCCATTCTTACAAACTATCTTTTACATTTACATGACCATTCCTTGTCGTTCCGGGGTCCAAGAAATACAAACCAGCAATTCCAGACTTTGATATTACATCCCAAGTCATCTGGCTTGGTGGATGTTTCAGTGTCTGGTGTATTTCTCATCATATGTCTTCCCTTGAGGCCTTTTTACATGATGTCAGCGTACTACAAACTGCTAAAACGTTGATTCATCAGATAATGTTACATTTCCCCACTGCTTTTCAGCCCAATCTTCATACTTTAAAGCAAATTCCAGGTGCTTCCTTTTCATTTCTGGTGTTAGTCTTGGTTTTTGAGCAGGTTTATGTTATTTTAGTCCAAACTCATCCACTGATGTGAGAGACATAGTCCTCCAACTCACATAAATACCTCTAAAAAGCAAAGCACATCGGATCTTTTACATGAAGCTGTTGGAGGGTGTGGAATGATGGATTTGAGTACCTGGTCGTTTCTAGTGCTTGTTTTTCTGGGATGTCCACTTCTCGTTCAGTCAGAACAAGTACTGTCCGACTGGTTCTGATCGGTGATCATACTGTGAACCGCTGTCTTGCTACAGCCAGTTCGAACAGAAACATCATGTTCTGTGTGCCCTTCTCCATGTAGTGTTTCTCTTTGAATGGCAGAAAGTCTTGGGTTTTTTGCCCATTTTCTTGCAAACAGAGATAATACCTTTGAAACAACCTAATGGCACTGAAAACAACAATAGTCTGTGATTGCACAGTTTATAATGTTCTAATGTAAGGATGACGCAGTAGACTGCAATGATGCATTTAGTGTGCCTAAAATAGCAGATGATGCAATACTTCTTCATAATATGAAAATATCAATTATTTACTAGGTTGTCTGGGACTTTTGGCCATGACTTTAAATGCTTTTTCTTCAAGGAAAAACACTTTTAAGTCTCCATACATGGTGATCAATTTCAAAATGATTGTCTAACTTTTCTCTACTTCTGAGAAATATTACAAAAGTGGGGATTTTTTTTAATGTGGTTGGAGCTCAAGAAAACAAATGCCAAATGTCTATAATGAAGATTTGCATTTTATTATTTCTACCAAGAACCTTCACCTTTATGTCATCTTGGCTCTCTCTTCCTGGTGTGTGTGTGTCTGGATATCCACACACAAGCCTGGAGGGGAAGATTGGAGGTGGGGTAGAGAAGGCTGCTATCAGATCAAAGGAAAGCTTTATCAGACCACCCCCCCCTCAAAAAAAAAGACTCCCTGGCTCATTAGATTTTTTTTGACACAGTAATGTTTCTGTGCATTCTGTGTGGTATACCTCTTCTACAGTTGTGGTCTTCTGCTTAAAGACATGGTTCTGCTGTTAACAGAGGTGTCTGAAGCGAAAACAGACTTCCGAGATCAACTTCAGCGTACTGAGGTGGAAGTACCAGAGAAATCCATTTCTCTGGAGACTGAGCAGGTTGATTTCCGTGGCCAGCTAAAGACTGAAGTGTGAGTAACACCTAACATTTTTAGTTTGCATGTGGAACATTTTCAGTGTGCATGTAGAACGTTTGATGATGGTTGTTTAACACCAAGTGACATTTTGATCTGATTTTGGTGTGTGTGGCCCTTCTAAAACCTGATGGTGTCAGCATTCTTCCTTGTAGACTTACCTTTTAACGTAAACTTGTAGGATTGATCCAGGATAAGGTTTACAACTGCTACTTTTGTTCAATGCAACATCATATTACACACACACGCACACACACAAAAGAAAAACAAGTGACTGCTGCTTGGATGAAAATCCAGATTAAAAACAAGGGAACCTGTTCTAGCTTGGTTCAGTTCCCTTATAAGAGAGAGAAGCAAGGGTGAGAGGGCGTCAGTGTGTGAGAGGGTGGAAAAGGGAGGGAGAGAGGGGAGAGAAAGTAAGGTGGAGGGTGGGTGTAGAAGAGAGAGAGAAGGAAGCAGGGCCTGCGTGCCACACATCAACCGCAGCTAAGTCTTTTCTTTTTCTTTTTCGTTGTTTTTGTGTCATCCTGAGGAAGGGGTAGTGCCCCAAAACATGTAGATTGTCTTTGTCTTTGTCCTGTTCTAGCTTGGTTCAGTTCCCTTGTTTTTAATCTAGATTTTCCTCCAAGCGGCAGTCACTTGTTTTTCTTTTGAGAATTAATGTGAACACAAAAGAGAGGCTAAGTTTAAGAGATTCACATTGTTAATTGGTTTGGTTTATATTCTCTTTCCATTTTGAAAGCCTTTGGTCTCCTGCATGATGATTTTGTTGAGTGATGTTTAAGTTATGTGGTTTGAAGATAGTTTGCTGCTGTACACCAGTCAAACCAGTTGTTTGTTTTTATGTTATACGTTTGCTCTCAACAACTGCATGATTTTCATGTCCTTATCTCTGCCTTCCCATCCACATCCCTAATTCTCCTGGCATTATTCCTTACACCCACTATGCATAAATCCATGCACTCATGGCAAATAAAGATGTGTGTGAAAATGTGTAAACATGTAAATACATATGCATGCACTTTTAAGTACATATATAAAGACTTAGAGTTACAACGTTAACCTCCTACTTTTGTTGAAAGAGTTTTTAAAAGTAACCCTGACTAATTCGCATGCTACTGTTTATTTCCACCGCATGCAGGAAGACTAGGGTAGGTGTCGTTTATGAAACTGAGCAGATAGACTTCAGAAGTCGTTTGCGCAAGACAGCACAAAAATCAAAGTAAGTTACTTTACTAGAAAAGAATAATACTGAATATTGTTTGATATACTGCACATAGTATTTAACTGCATGTAGCAGACATGCAGCATGTGTTCCTGTTTGGAAAACATTTTTTTTTATCTTGTTTGATGTCTGTCTTTAATTTCTTTATAGTATCATTGATGGTGGTGGAAGATTTTTGTTTAATTTGTACATTCTTGTACAGGAAATTTGAAACAGATGTCACCTCAGTGGAGACAACAATAACTACAGAAGAGCTGCCTGAGGAGAAGCCTGAACAAGCTGTTACTGAGGAAGTGACAGTTGAGGTTTATACAATTTTATTATCACCTTGGAAAAAAGTTAAATCCATTCAGCAAAGTGATATAATGAGTTTTTTTTTTTACTTGGCTATTTGATAGCACAACTGTTGTTCTCTACTGGGATATTTTTTCTTGTTTAAACTTTATTTAAACGTACACTTCTCAGTGCAAATTTTGTTGTTAATAAAGTTGTCTTCACCCCACCCCATTAACCTGGCACATTCTCTCTTTCTCTCATACACACACAGACTTACAAGACTGATATTCTGTGCACAGTTACTCATTTCTCAAATCTTCTTATCATGGGACATAAATCACCATTCTTCAGTTTGAATAATTATATTTATCCTTGCTCTGCAGATTGCCCGTCCTGAAGAAACCAGACCAGAGTTTCTTACACCTATCCAGGACTTGACAATTAAGGAAGGAGAAACGGCGAGATTTGACTGCCAGGTCAAGTGTGAGCCTGAGGCAACACTAGTCTGGTACCACCTCAACAAACCGATCAAGTCTGATGATATCTACAGGATAGCCCCAGGAGAGGATGGCTGGAGTTCTCTCGTTATTGCTGAAGCATTCCCTGAAGACTCTGGGGTCTACACAGTCCGTGCAGTTAACAGCGCGGGCGAGAATGAATGCTCTGCTGTTCTCACAGTCGAGGGTGTGTAGGGCACTCTTTCTCCTTAGTGTACACAAGGTTATAAAATGAAAAATAATGAGACCATTCCTAGTGTTCCCAAAGACAAAGTTCCCTTGCAGAGGTATTCAGTTCTTATGTTTACAAAAAATATTACAAGTATTCTGATCTGATATTTTAAAATTGCCACAAAGTAGTAGTTTTGCTTGCTTCCTTTCATGTTATTTTTGGATTTGTATAGTGGCACATGAGTGGCAACTTCTTGTTCTCATCATTATAGAAGCTATACCCTTACTATCAGTGTGTATTATACCCTTACTATCAGTGCGTATTATACCCTTACTGTCAGTGTGTATTATACCCTTACTATCAGTGCGTATTATACCCTTACTATCAGTGCGTATTATACCCTTACTGTCAGTGTGTATATCAATTTGCAAAACTGCACTTAGAAAGTTTAACATTTTATTGCATTTTTTTCTAGAACATGAATCAGAGGTCAGCTCAGTTGGATCCCACCAGGATGAAGATCAGGAACAACCAGTACCTGAAACAGTGGTCGAGGAGGCAGCCATCAAGATTCAGGCTGCTTTCCGTGGCTACAGGGTAACTTTGTTGTTTTTATGTTTTTTTTTAAAGAGTCCTCATTATATTGATTTATAGTGGTTTGCTATGAAAACTGATTTCCTTTGCAGTTTCATAGTTGAAAGAAATGTAAAAATATCTTCATTTTGTTCTATACTCATCTTTGAAAAATATATTTATTCATACGGGTCTCCCTAGCCATGTTCAAATTATGATGATATTGTGTATATATAGAAGAATGAATAAAATAGCTGCTACAACATATGATTGCCTAGGAATCTATACACCACAAACAACAAACAAGAATCACCAAGCTGAAGATTTAACAATATTCTTTTTCAGGTAAGAGAACAGATCAGAAGCATGAAAGAAACAAAACTTTCTTTGGAACATGAAGTTATTATTCAGGTAAGTGTTTATTGGTGTGATTCAGCTAAGAAACCTCACTAAATGAAAACTATAAGGCCATACTGAAGCAGTTATTTTAACAAACAACATTTGTTGCAACATTAAGGTAATAAGAAATGTTGTGCTATCAAGTTTTATTATATATTATGTTAATGTGCTTCTATTTTGTTGTAATTTGGACTTCATTAAGTTTCTTCATCTTCAGTTACTTGTGGGCCAAACTCTGTACCAGGTTATACCTTTGTCTTAAGCATAACTTCTAAAAAGAGGAGAATAATGTGTCATTAACAAGATTTATTTAATACTTGTGATAAGTATTATTAATATACCTTTCAAGCTACGAGGCCTCTAGTCATAAAATTCTGCTAACTGTAAGTTTGAGCAGAAGACCATAAAAAGTGCATGAAATGCACACATCGTGCCACACAAAAATCAAAACAAATTTATTATTATTAAAAAATTCATCAACTTCCTATGTTTTATAACAAATTCCTTCCCATCTTCTGAATTACTTATGTTCTGGAACTCTTGGTCAGTCACCCATTCAACAAGGTAAAGACCAATTAAGGTACTTCCCCTTTTTTTTTTTTTCACTGGAGGTTTTGATGGCATTTCAAACCAAGAGTGTAGTTTGAATCAAACAATGAACAGAAACTGTTTGAACCATAAGAATCCCGCAGAACTTCTTGGGTTCTTTATGTTACACCCAGACCCTGTGACCTCAATTATTTACTACCTGAATCAGAGCAACCTTAATTTGATGAAAGTTTGGGAAAAAAGTCAGCTTACAATGCAAGGCTTTAAAAATTGCCAAAATTTCATAAGAATTACAGTAAAAATACAACAGGTATGTATTGCTGAATATGTTGAAATTTTAGTTCTATGCTGTTAATCTGTAAGTTGTTGAAAGATGTTTTTTTAAAAAGGTACAATCTGTCAGAGAAATGGCCTTTGGATGTTTTGAAATTTGTGACGTGTCATTGTTCTTTTTTTTTTTTTCATCCACACTTGCAGTGTCTTCCACTTGCTTATACACTTATTCACAGCTCATATTTGCATAGAGAAATATAATTCTAGATGTGCGCCTATGCAGACTGACTACTGATTTTGCTGAAAAAATTCTTGCCCAAAATGGGAAGATAACTTATTTAAGTTAGCTTTAGCTTTTTTTCCAAAGCAATTAAAGGGCTGAATATGTTGTCAGATAATGAGGATAGTGTATTGAATAACCAATAGTATTTTGAATACAAGCTTTGCATGCAGTTGTTTTGTTTGACTGACTTGCATGCTTGAACTTCCTCCCAATACAAATTGATAGAATTCTAATATTCTCTACTTCTCTACACCATCCTTTTCAAGTAGAACTATTCTCAAGAACAAAACAAAAAAGACAAAAAAAATCCTGGATGATTTCCATTTATTACATGTGGAGTTATGTAGAAAAGTAACCATGCAATGCATCACTCAGACATTCAGCCATTCAGATAGTTCCCTTTTTCTTATGGTAAAAAATAAGTAAACACACATAACTCAGTAATTATCAACATTCACTTAATCTGATATCTGCAGTATGGTGCACTAGCATGTCTGGCCCTGTTTGGTTTCCTTAGCCACGGCATGTTTCAATGTTTGGTACACTTGAGCGTCTGCGCCTGCTGGCCGCCAAGCTTATATACTGCATCATTGCACGGCCTTGCATGAAATCATCAACACAGTTCAAACTGCACAGAGTTTCTAACAGCAAGACTGCTTTCTTGAAGGAGGTGGCCACCACTCCAGAAGTAACCATCCATACACTGCCCTCTGTGCTGGATGTCGTACCCGACACAACACGTATCAGCACTGAGGAAGCTCAGTTCAGCTTCTCATTGGAGGAGACAAAACCTGAAGAGATACATGAAGATTTCACAGTGACAGAAGGGGGAGAGTATGTGGTTGAAGAAATAGAACTGGTGACAGAGGCCCCTAAAGAAGTGCCACTTGAGTTAAAGGAAGAAGCAATAGAACACATTGAGGAAATTACAGCAGTGGAGGCAACAGCTGAAGGCATAATCCCAGAGGAAATGACAGCAGAAGAGATGGTGGTTTCTGTAGTAGAAGAAGAGGAAAAGCCAGCTCCAGAGGCTGCTTTTGACATTGTGGCAGAAGAGAGCGATAAACCAGAGATCGTCAAAGTGACTGTTACAGCTCAGCAGCCTGAAGTAGAAGAGCAGGTGCCTACCAAATCAGCTGAAGACTTGCTTCCAGAGACTGTGGAGGTACTTGAAGGACAGGGATCAGCCGAAGAAGAGACAGCAGTGGTTGTAACATCACCTGCACAGCCAGAAAAATCTGTAGCTGAAATTGAGGTACTCACAAAAGTTGAAGAAATTCCTTGTGCAGAATCTGAAACTGTTGAAGAAATATCTGAAAGCGTTCCTGAGACAGAAACGGCAGCCTTGGCTGAAGAAAGTGTTGATGAAACACTTGTGGCTGCACCTGCCCTGCCTTCAGAAGTATCTACAGATTTCATATTGTCTGACTTCAAAGAACAGTTGCCAGAGTTGCCTACAGAAGCTGCAGAAGAGCAGATTTTGGAAGCACCTTTGGTAGAGCTGAAGGAAAAGGAAATAACACTTGCTGAGTCTTTTGATATTCTCATTGTGCAAGAGACTGTGGATGAATCTGCTGCCATCAGCATTGAAGGCGTGCTGCCTGAAATCGTTTCCATTCAAGATACAGCAAAAGATCAAGCAGAAGCTGAAGGTCCTGTTACTTTGGAGGTGAGAGAGACAGACACAAGAGAGAAGGAAGAAGAGGCAGCTGTTGTGGCAGAAGTTGTATCAGAAGAGACAGTGCCACATGAAGAGAAACCAGTGCAGGAAATCGCATTAACAGATGTAGGGGTTCCGTCTCGGGTAGGTCAAGAAGTTATTGCTGTGCCTATTGAACTTGTGTCAGAAATAGGAACTGATGTCACTGAAATTCTTGAGCAGCACATACCTGTATCCAAAGAAACTGTTGTTGTCTGTGAAGACCGTGAAACAAGTGAAATTTATGAGGAGGCTGAAGAAGTGCCAGCTGAACTCGTGGAAGAACTCGAAGAAGGAAAAGTACCTAAGAGAGCAGACGAACAACTGGAAGAAATGGCAGCAGCAGCTGTGGCTGAGGAAAGGGAGGTGGCTGAGACTAGAGAGGATGTCTTTGAAACACCAGCAGAAGTCATCCAAGAATTTGAAGAAGAGGTAGTAGAAGAGTCTGTTACAGAAGAGAAAGAAGTAGAGGAAGCCCTTCCATTAATCGAAGAAGCTGAAACTGCAAAGATCAAGGAAGAAGAGACAGTGATACCATCAGAACTCGTATCAGAACTGAAAGAAGAAAGACCAGAAGATGTCATCATGAGGGAGGAGGAGGAAAGGGAATCAGTCACAGTAGTATTGGATGCAGAAGCTGTTGAAACCAAGGAGAGCATCACCACAGTGCCTGTGGAGGATACAACAGGACTTGGAGAAGAAATCATGGGACAGCCTCTAATGGCGTTTGAGGAAATAGCAGAAGAAGCAGTTACAGTCACAGACACTGAAACTGCCAAGTCTGAAGAATACTTTGCTGAGGGGGTATCAGATGATGTCCAGGACCTTGAGAAAGTGACTTCTGAAACTTTCACTGAACAGGAAGAAGTCTCTGAAACAACACTTGCTGTAGAAACTGAAGCAGAAACTGCAGAATCAAAAGAAGAGAAAAGCCTAATGCCAGCTGAAGAGGTGAGCACATTTCAAGAGGAGGTAGTTATGGAAGTAGCCACTGATGTCACAGAGACCATAAAGGAAACTCAAGCTGTTGTGGAAGAGATTGTGACAGCAGAATCAGATGAACAAACTGCCCAAGAAGTGGATGAGATGAAAGAACTGGAAGAAGAAGCTGCTCCAGAAGTGGTGACTGAGCAGGAAGAAGAAATCCAGCCACTTGCCACAGCAGCACAAGATATTGAAGTGACTGTCACTAAGGAAGGTGTGAGCTTAATATCTCTTGATGAAACCCAAGAACTAAAGGAAGAATTCATTTCAGAGACAGTAGCTGAAAAAGATGAGGGACAGGAAGAAGCTTTCACTGCTGTGGAACATGCCGCACCAGCTGTAGCAGAGGAAGAAATCATCTCACTGGTAATGACAGATGTCAAAGAACTTGCTGAAGAGGAGTTGACAGAGGTTGGTGCAGAGAAGGAACAACTTGAAGAAATCTCAACTGTAGATGTTTCCCAAACAACTGCTGAAACCAAAGAAGACATCACTGGAGTACCTGGTGAAGAAATTCAAGAACTTGAAGAAGAGGCTACACCTATGGCAGTAACTGAGCTTGAAGAACAACCTGAGGAAGTTGTCGTGGAAATTACAGCTTCTGAGATTACAAAGATGGAAGAAGACATTATAGTGACAACTGTTGAAGATGTGAAGGAAGTGGATCAGGCCAAGCCAGAAACTGCAGCTGAACAGGAGGAGCAAATTGAGGAAGCTGTGGTTATTGTCGAGGAAAGTGAGACAGCTGATATTGAGGAAGCTGTTACCTTGATTCCAGTGGAAGTGGTGAAAGAATTTGTAGAAGTTCCTCTGCCAGAAACTATCACAGAAGAAGAAGTGAAAGCTGAAGAAGATCTGGCAGTTATTTTGGATGTTGAAAGTGCTGAGTCCAAAGAAGATACTGTAACAGTGTCACCAGAATCTGTTGAAGAGCTTAAAGAAGTTACTGTGCCAGAAGAAGTGACAGAAATTGAAGAAGAGACAGAGAAAGCATTCATTGGAGTCAAGGACATCCATCCTGCTGAAACGAAAGAAGAGGTTTTCTTAATTCCCTTCGAGAATGCTGGAGAATTTGAAGAAAAGATTCCGACAGAGATTGTTACAGAGCTGAAGGAGGAAGCAGAAGAACCTGTGCCTTATGTCACAGATGTTCTTGCCACAGAGGCTAAAGAAGATGCTACAGTTGCTGCACTGGAGTTTGTTGGAGAAATTAAGGAAGAAGTTATCCCAGAAACAGTAACAGAAGAGAAGGAACATCTTACAGAGGCTGTGTCTATATTCAAGCAAAGTGAGGTTACAGAAACAAAGGAAGTGATGGATGAACAGGCAGAGGAAGTGAAGGACATCAGCAAGGAGGAAGAAGAAGTTGCGGAAGAAAAAGAAATTTTGAGTGAAGCTGTGGTAGCTGTGAAAGATGTTGCTCCTAGTGAGGCAAAAGAGGAAGTGACTGAATTGCCTGCAGAAGATGTGGAGCAGCTTGAGGAAGAGAGAGCTCCAGAGGCTCTTGGAAAGCAGGAGGTCGTGGAACATGTTTCCACTCATGTGGAGGACATGGTTACATCTGAAACGAAACAAGATGCAGCCATAGGTTTTGCAGAAAGTGTGACTGAACTTGAAAAGGAAATGTACCCAGAGACTGCAGAAGAACAAGAGGAATATTTTGCTGAAGCATCTTTGACTGTAGAGGCAGCACAGGTCACTGAGGCAGAAGAAGCAGCAGCGCCAACAGAGGAAGAAAGAAAGTTTGAAAAAGTGGATGCAGAGGAGGTTGTGCCTGTGGTGGAAGAATCTGTCCAAGAAGTGCCAACAGTTACAGAAGTGGCTGTCAGTGATGTCACTCCAGAGTGCAGACCAGCAGAAGAGGAAACCACCGAAGAGGTCACTGGCACAGAAGAGAAAGTTGCAGAGGTGTCCAAAGAAGAAGAAGAAGACTCTGTAGTTGTTTCTATCTCTGACCAAGTCATCTTTGAAACTAAAGATGTTAGCGAGAAACCGCTGGAAGATCTGACTGAAAAGCAGATTGATGAAATAGTAAGTACCTATGCAGAAGAGACAGCAGAAGAAGATGTGGTAGCTCAGGCTGTAAGTGAAACAAAAGATGTGCTTACAGCTTTTGAAGTTCCAGAATCTCCTGTGGAAGGGGAAGGAGCATTTGATCTGACAGAGAAACCCACACCTGAAGATGTTGAAGAAGAGATCACATTACAGGAGGTTTCAGAAGAAGAGGAGAGAAAAGAAGCAGAGGTTGATGTAGTCACGGAGGACCATGTTACGATAGCCAAACCTTTGGAGAGACCCGAAGACACAGTGGACACACGAGAATACTTCTTCCTTGAAGAGGAGAAGCCACTCCCATCAGACACTGAGGCAGAATTTGTTTTCACAACAGAAAAAGAAGAAGACCATGTTACAATAGCCAAACCTTTGGAGAGACCCGAAGACACAGTGGATGCAAGAAAAGACTTCTTCCTTGAAGAGGAGAAGCCACTCCCATCAGACACTGAGGCAGAATTTGTTCTCACAACAGAAAAAGAAGAAGACACATCACCAACGATAACTATCTCCATGGAGTCTGAAAAAGCTGCCACAGAGGGTGAAGGTATTGCCATAGAAAAAGCTGCAGAGATTCCACAGTTCCCCGTGGTGAGTGAGGCAGAAGAGGAAAGCAGAGAAGAAGTGACAGTCACACAGGTTGTGGTGGAGCAAGCTCCAGTAGACATCACTTCTGCCACAATGTCAATAAGCTTACCTTCTGATACTGAAGCTGAGCTCACAGTGCCAGTTGGTGTAACAAAGGATGTAGATGCTACTGGGGCCTCTGTAGTTGTAAGCTTACTTGAGGAGGAACTGGTTCCTTACTCAGAAGGAGAGATAGCGATTGAGATCCCCCAGCCAGCACAGCCTGTCCAGGAAGAGATTGTAGTTCCAGAGGTGGGTGATATGCATGGATTTCTTTCTTGAAAAAAATAGGTCCAAGGTAAACGCCATTTGTGGAAAACAGGCAATAAAAGCCAGAAACAAAGAAGTGCGTAAATGACTATGAAATTAACTTCAGTAATTCTTCATTTATGTATTCCCTGTTTCCTTTAATACCTGTTAAATATTCTTACCTGTACCTTTCCTTTAATACCTGCTAAACATTCTTTCCTGTAACAGCACGCAGATACACACAAAGGGTCACACAGATCTGAGTTATTTGGGACCGGCAACGAGTTGCATGCACAGATTTACTCCTCCTTCTGATCCCTAATTCTACTGAACTAAATATAAAAAGAGGAAGGCTAACTCCAGATTTGCTTACACAAACCAGCTCCTTATTTCCCAGTGATTTGTCTAATACTCCAGAATAAGTCATAAAAATAATAGGATCAATATAAAACTAGGAAATAATAGATAATTTGGAAATCAGATCAATATAAATGAATAATATAACACTGCCTCCAAATCCTCAGCTATAACTAAACAAAGTCCACCTCTTGAAAATGGGGCTGAACATTCCACCAAACACTGCAACCGTGTGTGCAAGCCCCTTAGGTGCTAGCTTGCCATTGTGTAAGCTTTCAATTATTAAGAGGGCTTAAAGACAAGGATCATTGTAGTGTTTATCTGTGTATATATCAATCTATCTATATATAATATATCCTTTCTATTAGCCTTAGCTGCTTGTATCTTCAAACCTGCATGACGTAAGAAACACACATTACAATTTTCCTTCTACATGCTGATGTACTTTGTAGCCAGGCTTTACTTGTTGTAGCTGAGAATCAACAAAAACTGCAAGATCTTTACCCACGGCTGTAAACCTGTACTGTAGTAAAACTCTTATTACTATATTAGGTATAGACTGCAGACAGATGGAGAGGCAAAGCATGGGTATTTTTTGTTCCTGTAAGCTCTTTCAAATAAACCTGTTGGTGTTGTCTGCTAAGCAAGTGTGGCAGTGCAATAGTTTCGCCAGTAGGACAGCAGTCCAAATCTTCTTGTAGCAGTCTTGTATATGTGTAGATTTGTAAGAAATAGCTTAAATCCGCTTCAAACGCACTAGTAAAAAATTTTAGGGCAGACACATAATGTTTTGTGAGCATTGGCATCAGACTCTGAATACACTTTCTGTGAGACTGTTTTTATAATATATATATATATAAAATGTGCCATACAGTTGCTTTCACATCTGTGCTAGTTGTCACTTGGTTGAGAATTTTGGTTCCCTGGCTTGCTACTCTTGCAACATCTCAGTGTATGATAAGCCTTAATTTGACAGCTGTTTTATGTGAAATATCAGTGCTGTAAGACATTTCTTGTTCATATTCATATTCACAATCTTATATTTTATTTTTAATTCATTATTTTAGTTATTTCAACCCGTGCATTTTGAATCCAAACTTTAAAGAAAGAAATCAGCAACTTAATTTTGCTTGTTCAAGATGTTATACTGCAGTTTAACCAGTATCTCCAGGCATGGTGTCCAACATATTATAGAATGTAACTTTTACTTGCTGCAATAAACAGGAGGAAGAAAGACCTGACGTGACAGATGCCATCACACTTCAAGCTGCTGCTCCCAAACCTGAGGATGTTGCTGAAGAAATCACTCTGAAAGCCGAGGTCCCAGGTGTGGAAGTGTCTGCTGAAGAAATCCTCCTCCCTGAAAAGCCGCAGGAAGTTGCAGAGGCTGTCACAATCCAGGCTGAAGTCCCCGTAATGGAAGAAGTCACAGAGTCAGTCACCCTGGAGGACAGACGCCCAACAGAGGAGGAGAAGGAAGAAGTCTCTGAAGCAGTGACACTGGAGGCCCGTCTTCCTGTGGAGGAGAAAGTGGACCAGACAGTAACTCTGTTGTCCAGACCATCTGCAGAGGAGACCATCTCAGAAGCTGTAGCAGTAGAAGTACTGCTGGCACCTCACTTTGACCAGACCTTGAGCAACAAAGAGATAACAGAGGGAGAGACAGTCACCTTTGAAGTAACGATCACAGGAACTCCAAAGCCAGAAGTAACATGGTGAGATGTGTTAAATCTGTTGTTTAACTGTAAAATTTACTGCTGCAGTTTTGGATTTAGGGAGACACATCCGAACAACAAAACAACAACAACAACAACAACAAATTAGACTGTCTGCAGCAGGACGTGATGCTAACAGTCACCAGTACAGATGTTGCTGTTTGATACAAAATTTCCAGTGTGGTGAAATGTTTTTTTTTTTTTGTTCATTTCAGGTTCCAAGATGATGTGCTGATCCAACCTGATGAGAGACACAGGATGTCAGAAGAAGATGCTACATATACACTGACCATAATAGATGCTACACTGGATGATGATGCAGAGTATACCTGCACTGCAATCAACAAAGCAGGCTCTGCATCCACCACAGCTGAGCTTTTTGTGAATCCAGCTGGTAAATAAGATTTGGGTCTCCCCCATTGTAACTCTATGTTAGTCTTTGTTCATGAATTGTGATTGAATATAGTATTTAAAAAAAATAGGTTTTTTTAGAATTTATTTTAGCAGGAGAAATGGTTAGGAAGATTTTGTAATATTGATTATACAATATCTGATTGCAGGAGAAGCTCCAACTTTCATAAGCACCCTCTTTGACAAATTGGCAGACGTTGGCACAGACGTGGTGTTGGAGTGCTGTGTCAAGGGCATGCCTAAGCCACAGATTAGCTGGCTGAGAGATAATGTTGAGCTCACTGGTGACAAATACAGGTAAGGTGGAGAACTGCTTTGGAGTTTTAACATTGTGCTTAAATGTGTTCTTAATGAAAACAGATCCATGAAGGTAAGAATCCTTATTATAGACTTTTCTGAAGTAGTGCCTTTATTGCTTCAAGTACATAAGAAACATTTTTTTCCAGAATGGAGCAGATTGAGGAAACAGTCAGGCTGACAATTAAAGATTGTCAGCCTGAAGACAAAGGTGAATACACTGTGAAGGCAGTCAACCCCAGTGGTGTGGCTTCATGCAGTGCCAACCTGGTTGTACACTTTGAGGCTCCAACATTCACTCGTCCTCTGGAAGACTTGCCAGTAAAGGTCAAGGACACTGCCCACCTTGTCTGCCAGGTGAGGGGCATACCGCGACCAGAAGTCACCTGGTTTGTGGACCAGAAACCTCTGCCTTTTAACCCAAGGATCACCACAGCTTATGAAGGTGATGAGGTGACTCTGGACATTGCTGAGGTCACCTTGGAGGACACTGTTGCTACATACACTTGTCAAGCCCAAAATATTGCTGGAGAGGCATACACAGTGGCTCGCCTGCTTGCCCAAGGTCGGTTACTTCCTGATAATTATTGGTATCATCTTTGTCTTGGAGTGTCATGCATGTGGCTGTGTTTATCTCAGATGCTCTCTCCAGCTGTGATGTTGACAATAAGCAGGCATGTGGTTGTATTTATGCCAGACACTCTTCACAACTGTAAGTGATGTTGACACTAAACAAGCATGTGGATGTACTGTGTAAACACATCCTGCATATTTCTGTTCACCTCATTTCTGAGTGTTACATAAAGAAGATTTTGTTTTTTTCAAACAATGGAGTTTTATTACTCCCTGTTCTGTCTTGTATTGGCCCTTTTACGTGTTACGTACTAACACATTACAGAATCAACAATGCTAAGATTCGTGCACCACTATAATTGCTTGTAACTTTGTTGTGTGTAACACAGGCTGTCGCATGCTTCTCAGTTTTGTGTGACTTTATTGAAACAGAGAAATAATTTTATCATAACTGTATCATGGAGCAATCGTCCAGATCTCATGGTTATAATATTTTACAATCTTCGTGTGTTGGTGTTCTATATGCAGTATGTGTTCATATAATTTTTAAATTGTTCATTTATGATTATATTTTTGTTTTAGTTTTTAATTTGCATTTTAAAAATTATTGTATGGTTATATTTCAGTCGGTTTACTAGCAGTTCTGCTCAGAGATCTTATTATGATCCAGCTAAATGTTGAATTCCTGATAAAATATACATTACATTTGTATGCTTAATGCTGCATTGAAATGGAACATCTCCAGATGTAAATTTAAAGTCAAGCATGCATGTAACCTTTGGAGCATAAACGTTTCTCATTTCTGTTTCTGTTCTGTTACTGCTTCAAATGTGCCTGAATGCTCCCCATGCTGTTTTGATATAATCATGAAATTCATTGTTATGGAACCCACCAACTATAACCAGATCTGTCACTTTGCTTTGAGCAACCATTGCATGTAAATTTTGGAATGTTATATCAAATGATGACAATAGTTAATCAAAAAATTTACTTCAAGTGATCGAGATTTTTAAAAGCTTGCATGAAACCTTTGCTACTAAAATTATACTATGATAAACTCACTTTTTCTTTAGCTGGAGACAGTGTGCCCAGTAATGGTTGGTCATATACCAGTGTTTATCTTAGATTTTCAGCATTTGTGCTTCTAAAAGCATGCACATCTTAGATTTGGATTCTGTGATAGTCACTTGTGTTATAATTTCTTTTGTGATGTCCCAGCAAAAAAAAAACAACAACAAAAAAACAAACAAAAAACAAAAAAAACAGCACCATTAAAAATGATTGTAATTCTTGAAGTCACTTAATGATTTGCTGAATACCTTTTTAAAAAAGTTGTTTAAAATAAAAGCTGTAAATCCTATCAAAAGATTCTTTTACAGGCAAAGATTGATAATGGCAGTCAAAACTCCTGATTGTCCTGCTTAAACGTTAGTTATATCTTTTGTGTGTCTGATTGTATTTGACCAAGATGTATCCATTCACATTATGTTAATTGGAAGGTGCCTGGCATAGTACTTCCTTGTACCAAACTGAAATTTTTGAGGCGTTGACTTGCTGGATAATCAAAGTATAAATAGCTGACCAGAATTGTGGGATGCAGAAAAACTAGTATCGGAAAAATAGTAGATAGTACTCATAGAGTGGAGCCTATGCAAGACTTATATCCTCTCTAAATGCCGGTGTATAAAGTGCCTAGTTATTCAGTCTTATGTACATACTGTATATACATGTAGTATCTTACCAGGATGGAAGGTTTAAAAAAATTTAACTGTGTGCTGCTTTCAGCCAGAAAAAACAGCTTCAATTATAAAATATGCATTTCCAGATTAAAAGTAAGAAACAGTAAGGAAAAAATGGATTTACCAGATTATGAATAATGAATATGAAAGAATTGTTAATCTTATAATCATAGCAGACGAACAAAGATAAACAAAACAAAAAACACAAAAAAAAGACAGAACTAGTTTTGAAATGAGTTGCACAGAGATTATTACTGTATTAATTAATCTAAGTGCTAATTGTTTTTGAGTAATAAACTCAGTACCTAAATTAATAATAATAAAAGTAAATAAACTAAATAATAATTTAAATAAACCCATTCCATCAAAGAACTTGGTTGGTCATTGTAATTTAACAACTGGCCTTTCATTGCACACTGCTCAAGTATTGTTTGAGAAATACAAAAACATATACTCCTGCTTATCTGCTCCTGAATTTATGTGTTAATTTCTAGCCTTGTTGTTTGCTTCTTTCTTTTCCAAATTTTGTCTTGTTATAATTGATGAAATGCTCCATTATCACCAGCTTTTCCAAACAATGCAGTTGACACAGAATGCCTAGAAAAATGCACAGAGTGTACACTGGCCACAGGCGACACATATTGGTATTTAAAAGTGTGGTTGTTTGGCTCGGATACATGATGTTCCATCCATGATTTTCTGTTAATAAGGCTTGCTTCTTATGGATACCATCTCAGATATCTGGTGCCAGTGCACAAGGAACACTTTGTCTGGAAAAGTTTGTGATAAGGAGTCTTTCAGGATTGTTACTGTGTTTGCATGACTGTCAATGATTTGCATTTTGGAATAATATTCCCTGTACTTGATATATCAAAGTTGCTATGCTGTAGCAGGAATTTTGGTCATGGTGACCATTTCATCTTGAGAAATATCATCTTCATTGCTGGCTTAGGATTTTCAACATTTATGTAGAAAGTATTATTCTTCAATAAAGTATAAAAGAAAAGACTTTTCTGTTTTGTATAAAAATGAAGGGATGGTAAGTTTGAATAGCTTGCAGTACATGGAAAAGTTCTTATCACAATGATAGGATTGTACAGCTGCATTCTTTGCATGCACCCTTTGCGAGTAAGACAATCAGAGTGTGTAAACAAAGGTTTTACACCAAAATAGTCAAATCTTGGGGCTTTGGTCTCTTCAGTAGGTTGCTGACAGTTTTTTCAGGTAAATACTGTGGTTGGTTTTATTGCACTGATTCTCAAATCCATAACTTTTTCTGCCTTAAATTATTCTTATTTTCACTGATTTGTACAAATTGGTTATGGTTTAATAACTTTCTAATGTGCTAGCACAGTCAAGGGGTATTGCTTGTGCCAACTTCTATATTATAGCTTGAAAACGCATAAAGCAGAGATCATTTACTTCATCTGCTTGAAGTCTAAATGTGTGGCACTTGTCCACACATGTAGTTCACAATGCACATTCTCTACAAGGGAACTTACGGAAGTAATTGGCTGTTCATACAATTTTTCATGAAACAATATCGCATGTAGCTTGGTAAGTTTCTCCATTTTCATTTTTTTTCTTTTAATATCTTTATCAATTCACCATCATTTAATGTTAAATTATGTGCACTTATTAACTGATAGTCTGGAATATACATTTAAAAATATTTTGCCACTGATGGACCATTTTTATTTAAAATTATTGAAAATGTTAGTGTTTTGTGTACGCTTGTGTTTTTAAGATTGTTGAACATTTTTTTTATTTTGGCTGGGATTTTATGTAGAGGATTGGGAGTTTTTGGTAGAAGTTAAATTATGTTAATTTAATAAATTGGCTCAATTCAAGTAAACTTTTATTAATTTAATAAAGTGGCATAATTAATGCAAGTAAAATTTTATTAATGTAATAAAATGGTATAATCAATCTAATTAAAATTTTATTAGTTTTAATAAAATGATATAATTGTGCTGTTGAAAATGAATAAGTTGTAGGCAAATATGCGCTTGAATAAAAGAAATTGTTGTTCATCCTGTATGAACTGTTTGCCTTACTGGTGTTTCAGTACCAGCTAAAATCCTCTCTGCAACACCATCACTAAGCACAGTGCCAGGCGAAAGTGTTCAGATCACTGTACAGTTTGAGGGTCTCCCAACTCCTAAAGCCACATGGACAGTTAATTCTAAGCCTCTGGTGGAAGATGAGAACCACGTAGTACAACTGACAGCCACCACCACCTCACTGATCATCCCATCAGCTGATGTGTCAGATTCAGCCATATTCACCTTGACTGTCAAAAATGAGACGGGCCAGGATGAGGTGTCTGTGGAAGTCACAGTTACTGGTGAGTATCGTTAGGGTGACAGCTGGGTACAGTGCTTCCACCTAGCGGTGCTTTTACAGTAAGAGATGGGGTCCTATTACTAAGCTATGCAATGGAAGAACCACCAGACTGAGCTGCAGTAAGATGGCCAGTTCAGACAGGCAGTTTAATGTGCAAGGATATGGCCGAATAGAGTTTCCACAACTGGCAACCTTTCACCTTCTAGTCTGCAGCTCTGCCATGTGTTCTGATGCCATATGTGGCCCATATACTTCCTATGCCCATGGCGCTTGTTCAGAAGGCTGGCCATTGGGATGTTCTCCAGTTTCGTCACACTTCCTTTTCCCCCAGCAGCTTTCATCACCCTCTCCTTTCTTTTGCCTTCATTAGTGTCTTGAGTATAAATAATAAATGATTGGCCATTAGCTGGTTGTACACCAGTGACTGTCATCTGGTGTTGTGCTGTCGCTGTTTCATGATATGTGCTGCTGTGAACTAATCAGTATATATACTTACCTGTTCATTGTTTCATGATATGTGCTGCTGTAGACTAATCAGTACTTACCTTTTCATTATTTCAAAAGCACCTACAGAGAAAGAAGAGGTGCCAGAAAAACCAGAAGGACAAGCACCAGAGTTTGTTCTTACCATCCAGTCACAAACAGTAAGTGAATAACAGAAATTTGAGGTCTGTTTTCCATATGTATAAAGATATTTACTCTAACCACCATAACCTCCTTAGATGTATCCATTATCCTGCATAACTAACACATAACATGTCTGTCATAACCTACATATAACTTTATGATCTTAGCTGCATACTAGTCCATTGTTTCTCACCATCATAGCCAATAGAAACAACACACTGCCTCTTGCACAACAAGTGGTATATGAATTTCTGTACTTTTGATTCAAGACATGCATGCCAGTCTTGAGAACTTATGTCCCTAAAAAGCTCCCAACTTTTCCAGATGATGCAGAAAATATAACTGTTTTAAAAAGAAAAAGACTCTGATGTCAGTGTGTCATTGTCTGTCAAGGTCAAAGAGGAAGAAGTTGCTATTTTCACCTGTAAGGTCACAGGAAGTCCAGCACCAGAAGTGACATGGACCCAGAATGGTCGCCCACTTAAGGATGAAGGCCGATGTATGATCTTTGAGGAGGATGGTGTTTATCATCTTGAAGTAGATGAAATCACCATGGAAGATGCTGGAACTATTGTAGCAATCGCCACCAATCCTCTTGGCCAAGTAACCTGTTCCGCTGAGCTTCTGGTGAAAGGTAAATACTTCCTATGACTTTTGAATTGATCAATTTCTTTATTTGCCAATAAAGACATCCAACATATCTTTTTAATTAGAAATGTCAGCCAACCCAAAAATCTTCTCACACAAAGCTGAAATTCATACTGATCTTATTTATTTTGAATATTTTTCACACATAAATTGTCTGTCACACTTCAGAAATGAACATTATTTTTTTAGTTTCCACATAGTTCTAATATTCAAATTATAGACTGCCGAGTCAAAATATTGATCTGTATTTTGGTGATGTAGGAAATGGTTTTGCTGCTATGTGTGACTCAAGAACTTTGTATTTTTTTTAACACCAGAAAAACCACATGAAGCAGTGCCAGTGGAAGAGGCACCCAGAATAATTGTTCCTGTCAAGGACGTAGAGGCAGCTGTTGGCGAGACTGTCAAGTTCTTCTGCAAAGCCACAGGCGTTCCAAAGCCAGATTTTGTATGGCTGAAGAACGATAAGGAAATCAGTCCCACAGACAGACAGTTCACCATCGACTACACAGAAAACATTGAGACGACTTTGACAATCCCAAGCGTGCAGCCAGAGCATGATGCTACCTACACCTGCAAGGCCACCAACCCTGTTGGATCAGACACCTGCAAAGCAGAACTGTTCGTCAAAGGTCGGTGTCATGAAACACTTGGCATGTTCATAACACACTTGTTTTTTGTCTTTTTTAATGTTTAAAATCTAGCTTGATGATCTGTTGAAGAACTATTTCAACATCGTCTTGCACCATCTTTATCCATTTTTCATATATTACAGAGGAAAAAGGCTTTCCACCTGAATTTATCAAAGCCCCACAGCAGATTGTCGCCAGGGAGCATGACTGTGCCAAATTCCTGGTCAGAGTGGTCGGGATGCCAACACCTACAGGTGCGTTTGATAAAAAGTGTGGCTGAAATGTAGAGGCACTAAACTAATCTTTGCACAAAAAAGTGCATAGTTTGATCCATAGAAAATGTGATTTATTTAAATTCCATTGCCTTTTGTTATCTTTTGATCTATGCTGCACATTGACATCAGTGATTTGTTACACAGAATTTCTGGCTGAATGTATGTGCCAGTCTGGTGCCATGTCATACTTTGCTGTGTTCAGTTAATGCTCTAGCAGCATCTGCTTTTATTAATTTTAAGTTGTGTGGAAGCACGGCACGGAGACCTTGGAGGACCAAGAGCTGTACCACTTTGAGCAGTACGAAGACACTTATTGCTTTGAGATCAAGGATGTTGAAAAAGAAGACAGTGGGCCGTACGTGTGTGTAGCCAGAAACTCTGAAGGAGAAGCATCCTGTGAAATTCCACTTATTGTGAAAGGTGATTATCATAAAACACAAACATGATTTATTGACACATTATGTGATGACTACTGGATAAAAAACAAACAAATAGGGATAGGAAATGTAAGAGAGAAGCAGATGAAATGGGGAAATAACCAGAATTCTTAGTCCCATTTTAGCAACAGCTTTGGCGGTAGCAATTTATAACTTTTTTTAATATATTTGCAGAGATACCAAGAGAAGAACGCTTGTCTGAGTCACCACTTGTCTTGCGTACACAGGAAGAAACACGACCACCTCAGTTTGTTGAGGTCTTCCAAGATACAGTGAGTCTCCCTCATGCAAAGTTTCACAGAGAGGCTGCTTCTTTAGGCCCGACTTAGTGCATTGATTATTTTCAGTGTCATCTTAAAGTAAGATTCTAGCACAAAAGATTTATTTTTACCACACAGTTGCTCGTGAGTTTATATTTCAGGTGTGCTCGTACAAGTGTACAATTACAGATCGATTATTATTTGAGACTACTACATTATCTGTCAAGACCAAACTTGAGTTGGTATTTTTTTCTTAATTGCATCTTTGATTCACTTTCAGTCTGTGATGGAGGAAAACACACTGCAGCTCACTTGTAGAGTAACAGGCCTGCCACGGCCAGAAGTCACCTGGCTTGTGTAAGTGAACAAATTTGAAACCTACTACATTAGTACATTTATTCCCATGATTTTTTTCTGCATTTGCTTGTGATGCAGTTTTATTATCTTAAAACATTTCTACAGTACAAAACTGTGAACTGATGTGTTCATCTGTGCCTTTAAACAGAAATGGCCGTGAACTGGTCATCACACCCAATGTAAAGACCTGGTATGATGATGAGACTGTAAGGCTGAAGATCAGTTCCACTAAGATGGACCAGGAGGGCACATATACTTGCGTGGCTAAAAATCCTGCGGGCACTGCAGAATGCTCCGCTTTTGTAACAGTTGAAGGTGAGAGAGGTGTCTCACAGGTGAAGCCCGGCTTTTCCATGTCATTTATTTTGTCTGAAGTTTATTTACATGAATCAGGATGTACATTTTTATATGGACTCACAGATCTAGCATATACTGCTGACTGTCAAAATTTTGGAACTCAAAATAACAACTATATATGCAACTAAGCAATATCACACGCTTTCATTCCAGCATATACATATATTCATTTTTCATGTAGTCTTTTCCCTTTCATTTCCTTCATTATTTGTGGGGGGAGTGAAATGTTTGCCTAAAAGATACAATTTTTTTATCATAATAGGAAAATCAGAAGCCCCATTATTCACAAGGCCCTTGACAGACAGGGAATGTCGTGAAGGACGACCTGTGAAATTTGAATGTGCAGTCACGGGGCTGCCCAAGCCAGAGGTCTCCTGGTAAGTATTTCTATTATCATTTCTTTTAAAAAAATGTAAACACAATGAAACTTTCATCCATATTCATTAAACTAACCCTCTCTAAAAGAAAGAAAAAGAAACGCATACCCTGATTTTGTCCATTTTTTTCTTTCTTTCTTGCAGGTTCCTCAATGAACAGCCAGTAGAGGCAAGTCTCCGGTTCCACATTGATGAGCGTCCAAGTTTTGCAGACATAGCTCACAGTCTTAGCCTGGAAGCCGCTGAAGTTGAAGATGCAGGCATTGTCAAGGCTGTGGCCACCAACAAAGCTGGCGTAGCCACAACGGAAGCAAAACTTCTCATTGAAGGTGAGGGCTTTGTAACCTGCTGATTTGCTGATCATGTAATGTTTGTCTTTCTTGCCTCACTAACTATCATATTTTCTTTTACTTTTGTGTGTGGTATTCTGCATTCAGCACTATATGCTTTTTATGTAAATGTGTTATGCATTGACAGAATATTTATTAAAACAGATATGCTGAAGTTTTTTAAAAATATAATTATATGTCTGTTGAGATTATGCATAGCTTCACAGATATAAACTTTGTTCCAGAAAAGAAAGAAGCTCCCAAATTTGTCAAGAAGCTAGATAACATGGAAGTTTTGGAAACGGAGACCGTCAGGCTTGAAGTGGTTGTCAGTGGAAAACCTAAACCACATATCACTTGGTAGGTATATAATTTTTAAGGTGTAAGTTTGTATTTAAAGGAAAATTTCAGTTGGAATGCTTTTCATTATTTGAATTGATGTGCATATAAAATCAGGCAGCTTGCTAATAATACCTGCCGGTTGATTTTTAACATTTAAACCTGTTTCAAATTCTTTATCAAGCATTAAAAATACATGTTTTTTTTTTAATTATATAAATGATGTACCTGGTCCAGAGGGTGTTCATGCCATATGAGTTATTTCTGTCTTATCTTCTAGTGGTTCCACTGGTTATGTCTTAAATGTTTTACATTATGGAATTTTATCACTGCACTGAAGCATCTGGTATAACATAAAAATTATTGGTGTGCTTGAAGGCTGAAGGGAGATAAAGAACTGAAAGAGACTGAGGATGTGCATTTTGAGGTCAGTGGAGAAACGTACACATTGGTCCTGGAGCGCTGCACTATGGACTCTGCAGGTCTCTTCACAGCTCGTGCACAAAATCCAGCTGGACAACTGTCCTGCAATGGACGTCTCAAAGTGATCCGTATGTATTACAAGCTTTGGTTTAAAAGTTAAATTATTTTCCCCTCAGAATTTCTAAAAATGTAACATCAGAATTGATAATTTGTACCAGACCAAAGATCCCCTCTGTCTCTCTCCTTCTGTTATAGCATGTGCTTGGATGTATATATATATAAGATAGAGAAAGAAGTGAATGAATGAATGCATCCTGTTTGAAATGTTCCTGCAATGTGCAAAGAGATATAGAATATTGGAACTGATCTTACATTCTTCGTGTGCAGCTGTCAAAAAGCCAACCTTCCAGCGCAAGTTGTCTGATTCTCTTGTTCCTGAAGGAGGTGTGGCCAAGTTCCAGTGTCAAGTGTCAGGAGTACCAATGCCAGAGGTCACTTGGTGAGTAGATAAGCCTCTATCCTGTACGACATCTTGTTCCATTCCACAATCTTTTTAGTAATTGTAAATTAAGAAAACTTAGTGCATTTCTGCCCACCAAGCTCTCTTGTATTGGTGTGGTATCGGAGATGGTTATTCCCCTGATGAACCAAGAATTTCTGACTCCTTTCTTTTTCCTTTTTGTGATGGCCCATAGCATAGTGGTAATGTTTGTTATCAACGCAGAGTGTTATGGTTCCAGATCCTGTGTCCAATAAATATTTTCTCTGCATATGCACAGGTTTACAGGGCTGGCTTCCATGGATTTTCTCACCGTACTCCAGTCTTCTACTCCTCCCTTCTTCCCCAGCATCTTGAACCTTTCTCTCCTCCGCCTTTGCTCATGAGTCCTTTGCTGACTTGACATTAAAGAACCAGACAACCCTGTTTTCTTTTTATGAATTGTGCGCTATATTTCCTCCTACTCGACTGTTGTAACAGTTGATGTTTCGTCATGCTCTGCAGGCTTTTGAATGACCAGGAGCTTCAAGAAGGTGAGAACATCAGGTGTGAAGTGAACCCCAAGGATGGCACATGCACTCTGCTCATCTCTGATGCCACACCCACCATGCAAGGAGAGATCAAGGCCATTGCCAAAAACAATGGAGGAGAAGTCCTTTGCTCAGCCAGGCTTGAAATTCGTGGGCGTGCTCCTAAGTTTGTGGAAGCTCCACTCAAATGCACTGTTCTTGAAGGTAGGCAGTTCCTTTAATAACAAACAGCATCCTAGGGTGTAATGAACGAAAGAATACATTTAGTTGAAGACATAGATGTTTGTACTTAATTTCTTTCCAAAGCACCTTCCCATACAAGGCTTAGCACAGTTATCCTTCCCTTGCTGTAGTAGAAACAGAGAATTTCTGACAGGAAAACAGCACCTATTGAGTCTAAAGATAACATTCTTGAATCAGCCTGATCTCTGGATGACCATGTTTGAAAGTCAGAAATTCCTAAAGCTAAAGGGACTCAGTAACTTCTCCTGCCATTTTCAGGGAGACTTTATGGCAAAATGACCTTTTGTTTTGCAAATGAAAGAGAATACTGGTGACAAAGTCAAATGTAATTTATCTTTTCTCAGGACATACAGCCGAGTTCCGTTGCATCATTGACGGAGAACCTAAACCAAAGGTGGAGTGGTCTAAAGGCAAATGGATGAAACTTCAGGATGGAGGACGAAACAAAGTCTTCTTTGATGAAAGCACAGGTGAACATGTCCTGAAGATTGAAGACATCAAACCCAAGGATGCTGGCACATACACTGTGACAGCCACCAACGAGCATGGCTCTGAGCAAGCACCAGCCACCCTTATGGTCACTGACAAACTTGAGGAAGTCGTCGACTGGAAAGCTCAGCTGAAACACAGGTAAGGGGGTGAAACTGGTGGTATTTGTTTGATATTTTGACAGAACCAGAATGAATTATTTTACCTTTATGTTGGGTGTGGTAGAATGAATAGGCAAGCCTAAGGTTAATAGTGCTATAACGTATCGGTTTGACAGTTTCAGCCCCCCCCCCCAACACCCCCAGCTCCCTTAGTGTTTTCCTGTGAATATATGAGCAAATGCTTCCATGATAATGTACGGAGGATTCTGCCCTAAATGTTAGTGTCAGCTTAAAGCAATTGGTTGGACAGGGAGGTCCAGAGGGATGCCAAAGAAGAGGAATCAGCTTGGAACGTGAAACTCAAACATGTCGAGGTTGAGGAGCAGAAATCTCCATCACCTGAAGCGACACCCAAGCCTCCATCTCCAGATATCGAACGTCTGCAATATCATCCTGCTCCAAAGCGAGAACGTCCGGAGGTGACCAGAAGCTTTTGCACATACACCTTTTTTTTCTTTTGGCGTGGGCAGTGATATGAGTTGTAACCAGATCTAGTGTCACTTCCTTTAAAGAAATTTTTATTGATATTCTGTTTCCTTTGTGTTTTTGAATTTTCTGTAATGTTTGCTCATCAATGAGTTGGAATTTATACAATTCCTTGTGCTTCTGGTGCATTTGTTTCCTATAAGTTTCTTTTTTTCTTTTAGTTTTTTAACTCATCTGTACATTTAGGACTTCATCATAATGTTTTATTTTAATAATAGTAAATTAACATCCACGATGGTTCCAACAGTTTCTCTAAAGAAAATAATCAAAACCCAAAAATATTAAATGAACAGGTACTTCTTCCAGCTCAAAATCTTTGTGTCCTCCACATATTATCCTGAAATCCTAAAAACTTCTATGTGGAATGTGTGTAGTCGCTTGTTTTTTTTTTTTTAAACTGTTGACACCGATTACACAAATATGTGAAAAAAATTGTCACAGCTTGAGTCCGAGCCTGAGCCACTTGAGTTTGAAATCAAGCCACGGGAACATGAGAAGCTAGAAGAGTATCTGCGCCCCAAACCAGTAACTCCTGCACCCCTTACGGCAGAGGAAGAAGAGAAGACAGGCTACGTGCGAGCTGTGAAAACACGAGAAGTAGAAGAACTGGAAGAAAAAGTTCTTGTCATACCCAAAGCTAAGGTAAGGCTGAACTTCAGATCTCCTGCATACTGAAGGTAAATCTGGACAGTGGTAGATAAACAGTATTTGCCATATTTCAGGTGTGGGTTCCATTAGATGAATTAAGAGAAATTATTATCCAGGCTGTTAACCTCCAGAATAATAACTTAGTATTTTTGTTTGATAAGATGGTTTGGATATTAAGCTATATATATATAAAAACATGCATCCATGGACACCAAGCTACTTTTATAGGCTTATGTATAAATGGGATGCATGAGTTTGATCTGAAAATAAATTTTATTTATAACTAACAGGGACAGAAGGATGATTTAACTTTTTTGTTTCAATTATCAGTGGCAGTGGATTGTTCCCCTTGAGGACATCTGTGTGAAGGAACGCGAGGCAGCCAAGTTTGAATGTGAACTCTCGATTCCTGATGTGAAAGTTGTGTGGCGGGTGGGTGAGAAGGAAATAGGACCCAGCCCGAAATATGCCATCACAGAGGATGGCAGGACACACACCCTGCTGATCAGCAAGTGTCGGCCTAAGGATTCTGGTCCTGTGTCCTGCGCCTACGGAGATATTGTCACAGAAGCCAGTCTTACAGTGGAAGGTTAGACAAACACATAACAGCCCTGAATCACAAGTAAATTCTTAGTAGGTAAAAGTTGATAAGAGAAAATCTTCAGTTTTTATATTATCCTGATTCTTAGACATTAGTACTATTTTGTTCATAAATAAGAAAGTATAATGGGTTTGTTTATTTGCTCCAGAGGTACCAGCTGACTTCACTATGAAGCTTAAAGACACACAGGGCCAGGAGAACACCGCTGCAACATTCACCTGCATGACCAATGATGATGAACTGCCAGTGCAGTGGTTTATCAATGGCAAGCCTGTTACACCATCTGAAAAGTACCAGATTCGATCAGATGGCTGTGAACACACACTTACTGTCTCTGACCTGTCTCCTGATGATAACTGTGAAGTTACAGTTGTCATTGGTGATAACAGCTCAAGTGCTCGGCTTACTGTTGAAGGCAAGTTGTCACTAAGGCTAGGGAAGTGTAAAGGTTGGACATGCTTTAGCATGAAGGCAATATGTGTGTATGACCATTTTGTGCACAGAAAAAATTAATAAGCATAATAAAACTTTTGCAGGAAGGCAGGGAAAGTAGACTTGGTTTAAAGACATGATTAATTAATGATCTGTAGGGAATACCACAGTTTGAGCTGTTGACAGCAGTTTACTGAAAGTTGAGGCAGCACAAGCCTTAGCACACAGCAGAAAGATATGTTTAGCTGTGGACTCAAATGTCTGGGGCCACACTATATCCATCACAGTATCTCAGTTTCTGTTAGCAGCTTAACAGGACTGGTGCTGTGGTACATGTGACTGGACTGTATACAACATCTTTTTGAAAACTGATATATATATGTGTGTATGTATGACAAATATTATAATATCTTAAGTCCAAACAAAAGTTTTCACCCAAAAGTGTTTGAAAAACACTCTGGAGATGCTGTACTTCTTTCACATTTCTCCAAGTACATGTTGAGAAAAATGGAACCTGGTTTCTTTAAGGACCCTGGGGACAAAAGATCTTAAAATACAGACAAAAATTACAGTCATAGATGAGGGTCATTTGCAAGACATATGTCCTTACATGTGGCCACATCATCTGTGGCATGCTTAGTAGTACAATACAGCTGAATATAGCGTTCACTGTATTTTATGGTATTATATTGCTGATTTTCTTAACAGAAATCAGTGCAGACTTCACAGTCCCACTGAAGGACGTTACTGTGACAGAAGGCAACACAGCAGCATTTGAGTGTACCCTCACTGTGCCTGTGGACAAAAGCAAGATCCACTGGTTCATCAACAATAAAGAGCTCCAAGAAGATGAGAAGTATGAATTCATTATTGATGGAACAATACAGAAACTGATCATTAAAGATGCTGCACCTGTTGATGCTGGAGTTGTGACCATCAGAGTTGGTGAGAAAGAGTCATCGGCCAAACTCAGTGTGGAAGAAATATCTGTTGACTTTAGCATCCCACTTCAGGACCAGACTGCCTATGAGAAGTCGACTGTGGAGTTCATGTGCGAGCTGACCAGAGATGTTGACAGTGTATTGTGGTTCTTGGACGAGGAGGAAGTTAAACCCAGTGATACTGTTGAAATCATGAAAGATGGACCACGCCATAAGCTGATCATCCATGATGTCTGTCTGGAGGATGCTGGTAAGATAACAGTCAAGTTTGGGGATCTGGCATCGTCAGCTGTTCTCACTGTCCAGGAACTGCCCGTAGAGTTTGTGGTGCCTCTAAATGACGTGAGCGTCATGGAAACAGAGCTTGCAGAATTTGTCTGTGAGCTGTCAAAAGATGTGGAGAAGGTGCAGTGGTTCTTGGACGATGTTGAATTGAAGGAGAGTGACCGCATTCAGTTCGTAAAGCAGGGGCTCAGACACAAGCTGCTAGTCCGCGACTGTTCCATCGATGATGAGGGCCTCATTACTGTACAGGCAGGAGACAAGAAATCCTCAGCATCACTTTTCATCAGAGGTATATCATTTTTTATTGAATTTACATCACAGAGATTGCACTTTTATTCATATTGGAACACAACATATTGTTTGTACTTATGGGCATTGTCTGAAAGCTCAATGTTTTTTAATTTTTTTAATTAGCTACTGTATTTTATTGCTCAATTGACTGCTTTTCTGCCCCAGAACTGCCTCCGGAGTTTATCAGACCACTCCAGAACCAAGAGGTGAATGAGGGAGAGACTGTTGTATTCGAATGTGAACTGAACATTGACAACACAACAGCCAAGTGGTTCCATGAAGGTCATGAAATTAGTGATGACAGGCACTACAAAATTGAACGCGAAGACCGAGTTCACCGACTTATCATCACAGATGCCATCTTACCTCATGCTGGAGACATTACTGCTAAGGTGGAGGACAAATCCACAACTGCCACACTGACAGTGCACGGTAATTCTTTTGCAATTGATAATAATCTAGCTGCTTTTCTGGCCCGAAAATAATTTAAAGACTTGTTTGTTTAGGTCAAAGACAGTGGGTGGAGGATTTATGAGCTCCTGTTGGTTCTGAGCTTCTTAATGAAGATCAAATTACATAGATTGCTGGAGAAGTTAAAATGACTGATAACCCCACATTTGTGTCCTTCTTGAGAAGGTGATAATAAACATGGCAAAAACATATGGTATGTTACAAGAGGAGGATTAGTTTTTGGAGCAGTTCTTTTCATGCATTGTGACATTTATTTTTTTTTTAATAGCTGCAGTGTTCTGTTCGCATGAGTCTAGTTTGATAGATGCAAGAAATAGGTTCTTTTACCGTGATATTTAGTAGTAGCTGGTTAATATGGTTAAAATTGATTAACAATTATTTTTTTAAAATACAGGCAGTTCCATAGAATATGTTGTGAAATCACACACATTATTTGCTGTTATTTTTGCTAAGATAATTACTATGCTATTATTTGAGTACATTATATTTGAGGAGTTAAGTTGGGGAATTCTTTAGTTGGATTTGACTCCTGTTCTTTTTCAGAAGTTCCTGTTGAGTTCATGGCCAAACTCAATGAAATCCACACAGAAGAACACAAGATTGCCTACTTCCAGTGTGAGGTCAACAAGGATGATGTCACAGTCACCTGGCTGAAGGACAATGAGGTCATCACTCCAAGTAACAAGCACATCATGGAACACGATGGCCGTGTTCACACTCTGGTCATCAAGGATGTGGATGCCAGTGATGTAGCTGAGTATGCAGTTGTTGTAGGTGACAGGAAGAGCTCAGCCCGGTTGCACCTAGATGGTGAGTATTGGTATATTTGATGCACCGTCAGCATTGCTGCTTTCATCACGAACATAATATTTAAATTATTTGTAGCTACAAACATGTTTCAAGATTGAAAAAATCATTCAGATGACTTTGTAGAAGTGACTGCACAGTTTGAATGCTTGATAGTCCTAGTCCTAGACACAAATTTTTGCACTATTTTGTGTACTAGTTATATGCTGTAGAAGAAACTTGAATATTTCTTTTATTATTTTTTTAATGTTCATGATCCATTGGATATGAAGTGCAGTCAGGTGTCTAAGAGCATTGTACAGTCCATTAAGCAGAGCTTCAAAGCATGCATAATAAGGCATGTTTCTGTGTTGTTTAGTTTCTGTTGCACCTCAGTTGTCCAAAACTCTCAGCGCTTTGCTGTGGAGGTCCGCTATATTTGGGTGCTCTGTGGCTAAGACTGTGCTTGGACCATTTTGTGTTTTGCATGCACCACCATTTTTTTAAATACCCGAAGAGCTTTCTCATTTATTTATGTTTTTGTAATGTGCTCCACTGCGCATGTCTGTTCCATTTTTTACTGCTGCTGTGTGTGGCAGAACTGTGATAGTGACCGATCTATTACTCATGTAAACTGAATTCTCAATATTTGCATATTTTAAAACCAAGGCTTGTTTATTTCTTGGCTTGTTTAATATATGTTCTTTTTTAATACTCACAATAGCATCAATATTTTTGTAGATAATTATCACTTTCACTGCATGTTTTGCCATAGGAGTGTACACTATTTGTGTGGGCACAATGACTTGTTTGTGATTTGTTTTTAGATTTAGAAATAATATCATTTTGTCATGTTTCATAATATTTAAACAATGATGGAAGCATATTCTTTTTTAAATAATATTAAGATCTGTTCAAGCAATCTGCCTGTGATAACAGACTTTACTGAGTGCCAGAAGTGAACCAGTAAACATGAAGCTTTAAACCTTGTCTTCGAATTATAGCATTTTGATATTTTACATAATTGTTAAGTACATACAAGGAAGTCATTCTGTGATACATTACAAACTATAGATGATAAATGTAGTTGTTTTGAATCTGAAAATAAACAAAATTTGCGGAAGAAATTCAAGTGGTTCTTATATTTTTATTTCTGCTTGCTTTAGTCTTAAGACTTCTGTAGATAGAATTCAGCAACATCTTATCATATGAGGCTTATTTATCATAGGTGAAGATGTTCTATCAAAGAAATTTAGCCAAATTAAATAGTGTGGCAAGGATTGAAGACAACATAAATAGGAAACAGAATCATGAAAATGTCGGTGTAAGCATATCAGGCTGCTTGTCTTTGATGCATGCATTCACCACAGCCACCGCTATGTACTGCAACTCATTCTTATGGGTGCAACTCTTCCATTGGGTGATGGCCCCTGAACACCATCCTTTTTCTGGGGAAAGGGGTGGGATGAGCTATTGCCACATTTACTTTTGGGAATTGCATCCAACTGGGCTCTCATTTGCATCAGAATGTGATAATGTATGATTTGTGATGAGGTAGTTTTTACTCATACATTTGCTACTGTTTACCTTCTAAAATAATAATAATAATACATTCGACCAATTACTGTAGGTAGTGCAGAACTGTCTAGATGTAGTGTAGTATTTTTTAATGCATTATAGTTTTCTTTTTTTTGGGGGGGGGGGAATAAGAAAGCTTTTCCATTTTCTTGTGGTCAAATACAGGCTTTTCAAAAAATCTTCAGTAACTGGCAATGCACCATATAGTTGGTAGCTGAGATTTTGTTCATGTTCACATCCATAAATGCAGATCTGCATCTGTAAACAAGTGCTTGTGTTGACATTTGGCTGAATTTCTTGCAACCATGGGTAAAGTGAGTTGATGTGCACTTCTTATTTTGTGGTATGGAGGATGATGTCCTGTGTTTTTCACACACAGCTATGCAGATCTGCATTTTTAAATGTGCTTGTGTTCAGTTTGTGCTGAATTTCTTGCAACCTTATGTTGATAGGGTTGATATCCTCGCTTACTTTTTGGTTCGGCGGATGTCTGTGTTCATTTTGAGCATACATTCTAAGTAGATCACTGGATCTTTTCATTTTCTGGGGTACCCACCAAAGTATGTTCTGTTAACACATCTTTCCTTCGTGCATTGTCATACAGATACGCTCTTGTGCTAGCACTTGTCTCATAATGGATCACATGTAGTGTAGAGTCCAAGTTGGTGACTATTTGGTGGCAGTGTCTACTTGATGGGTTTTTATAAGGATAGTAAAAAAAAATATATATATATATATACTTAATTGAGATGGTCTATACAATTTAAAATGATAGAAGTAAGCTGGTAGTTTTTCACAAAGGATGAATTTATTGGTTGCTTCTTGATTTTTTTTTTCATTTAAAGCCATTCAGTCCCTTACAATAACCAGCATGAAATTTATTTGTGGTGTTGACATGCTAGGAGGAACGTAAAATAATCTTATGCTGTGTACTCTTAACTGGAATGCATGCTGCAGCATCATGCTAATGTGGATAAATGCTTTATCGTGTGTGCAATGTATATTTGTGAATTTATAGAAACTCTACTGTGGAACCCATCAAATGAATCGTTATTCAGTATTGTGCTGTTGCTCCATAGTGTTCAAGATGCATAAACACCTGTAGCTGAATTTGAGGTTACCGTGAGAAACATAAAAGCAGATGAAGACACAGACTTTTTAAGATTAATCTGCTTACTGAAACTAAATTCAAACTTGAGTTCATTTGTGATGGTTTCCACAACAATGCATTGAAGCATGTGCCACTTGAATGGCAATGGTTGCCTTGCAGAGCTGCCTCTCAGTCTCGTTCTCAGCGTGAGGCGTGTAACTGTGGACTCGGAGTCCCTTGCTATATTCGTATGCAATGTTTCCAAAGTTGACTTGCGTGTTTCGTGGTACCGGGGTGAGAGAAAGCTACACCCTAGCCCCAAGTATGACATTCTTGATGAAGGCCGCATGCATAAGCTTGTTGTGCATAGATTGAGCATGGAGGATTATGATGACTACGTTGTGGTCATTGGCAGTCGCCGATTGACTGGATTCACTTTGAAGCCAGGTTGGTCGTGATCTTTGCATGTCTATTTTTTAAAAAAACATTCCTTACTGTTTTAGAAAGGAGACTTATATGCATGGCCGTCCTTTGGAATGGACTGTCTCTAGGAGTGTGTGCATGATTTTGCTTTTAACAACAACTGTCTTTTAGTCTTATAAATACTTAAGATACTGTTGCTACATGCATGAAATTTCTTCCCAGTAAGGAACGGTAATCATCAGATTTTTTCCACTGAAATGAAAAGAAATCCCACCACATTTCTTTTTAGTTATCAAAGCCATTTCCGTTCCAGAAGCTCCTCTGGAGTTCACGATTCCCTTGTCAGAACAAACCTGCAGGGAAGGAGAAACAGTCACTTTCTCATGTGAGGTCACAGAAGCCAATGTTCCTGCCAAGTGGTTCAAGAATGGAATGGAAATCCAACCAACAGATTCTATATCCACGGAAGTGGATGGCAAAGTGCATCGCCTTGTGCTGCGTGACACCAGTGTGGATGACACTGCTGAGTACACAGTAGTCATCAAGGACAAAGACAGTAGTGCCAAGCTCACTGTGGAAGGTCAGCTTGTCTTTATGCTCCTTGTCATCTGTTAACATCACTGATAAGTTCATCACTTTTCAAAACTAGAAGATTGTAAAAGGGTTTTATTCACTCTGTATAATTTGGGTGTTCTGTTTTTACCTTTGGTTAGTGGAACTTGATGTAGCATGGGGAATATTGTTTGTGAACATCATTAATGGAAAAGGTGGAAGCTTGGAATGGGTTGAGGGATGGTTAATATCTGCAGAAAAAAAATTATGTTCAAAACCTTTTGTTTCTGAGCCTCCAATAATGTTTCAGAAGTGGCTGCTGACTTCACTGTGAAGCTAACAGACACTGAAGCTGAAGAGAAAGACACCGTGTCATTGTCTTGCACTCTCAGCAAACCGGATTCTGCTGTTGACTGGCTTCTTAACCAGGAGATTCTTAAACCCAGTGACAAATACAGCATGGAGCAGGATGGTGCCACACACACTCTCACCATCCATGATGTTACACCTGATGATTCTGGCACATACACTGCTCGCAGTGGGGGAAATGAAACTTCAGCTTCACTGACCATTAAAGGTAGAATTCATTAGTGTTAATTTGAAACAGATGTAATCTTATATTTCCCCTCTATCTCACACATAATTAAAACAGTGCCTTTTAACACATCAAAAGTCTGGACTTGAAGTGCTAACCGTAGTTAAGCTTTGTGTAAACACCACATGTAGTAGAATATCATTTATCCTTAATATGTTGTTCCAGAATCTCCACTGGAAATAATTGTTCCTTTGAAAGAGACACAATGCACAGAGGGTGACTCTGTCACCTTGACATGTGAGGTCAGCTTGCCAGACAGACCAGCACGTTGGTTCAAGGACAAGACAGAAATCTTTCCAACAGAAGATTGCCAGATCAAGGTGGATGGAATGGTGCATACTCTGACCATTCCAAGAGCCACTCTTGAGGATGAAGCCGAATACAAAATCTGTGTTGGAGACAAGACTTCTACAGCTCTTCTGTTGGTAGAAGGCAAGTCTGACTCTTCTTTCACTTTATAGTACAACATAGAAAACATATGTCCAAACAGTTTGAAATAATGTGTGTAATCTCATTTATATATATTAAGTAACAAGGTTGTCTATTATTTCTGCTATTGTAAAGGTGTAAGAAATCAGGCTCGTCTTGTTTCACTTAGGCATCCATCATCAGAAGTCACTTAATGATCAGAAGATCAGTGGTTTAAGGTGCTGCACCATATGTGATTGTAGAAGTGTCTTATTTTTCAGAGTCTCCTGTGCGCATTGTACGGCCATTAAGTGACACTGATTGTCTTGAGGGCGAGACGGTAAGCTTTGTGTGTGAGGTGTCTAAACCTGGAGTGCCTGCAACATGGCTGAAGGATGGTGTGCCTATCACAGAAGACGATGGCTTTGAGTTCATTACAGATGGCTGCACACACATTCTCAAGATACCTGAGGCTACTGCTGAGCATGATGCTGTATACACAATCAAGATCAATGGCAGCAAGTCACTGGCCAAGCTCTTTGTTGAAGGTAGGCTACAAGCAGGAGTCAAAATACTCTTTTTAATAGTTGGTGTCTTGTAACACTATGTGGTTTTGCATAGGATAAAGTATTCTTACAAATCTAAAAGATTGAAATTTGACTCTGATCCACAGAGGAGACTCCTGACTTCAGGGCCAGACTGAAGGATGTGATCGGGCATGAAGGTGAAGATGTGGAGCTGGAATGCCTGCTGACCAAAGCAAACATCCCAGTTCGCTGGCTCAAAAATCGCAAACCCCTCACTCCATCAGACCGCATCAAAATCGTGTGTGATCGTTACCGCCATATGCTGCGCATCATGGAGACCATTCCAGAGGATGAGGGTGAATACACAGTTGTCCTGGGTGATGACAAAGAGTCTTCAGCCACCCTCACAATCTACGGTGAGTTTAGATGTCTTGACTTCCACATTGCTATGATATCTTGTGTCAGATCTTTGCCAAAACAGGGGTTGGTCAGGTGGCAATGTACCTATTTGAAAGTGTCTGCAGCAGAAACCCTGGAAGTGGAACTGTTGGAACATCGTTGTAACAGTGTTTGGGCTTTCATTTTACCACCATTTTTGTTGCTGAGTTTAAACAAGTTGCTGAAAAATTAGTTCTAAAGTTTTAGAAAGTATGCTGATCACAGCATTATTAGTAATTATAGAAGTCTACAAACAACTCAGCTTACAAAGACAGGTCTTTTAATACATCGTGTAGAAAAGCACCTTATTTATACCCCTCCCTCTGATAGTAAACAAGCAGACGTTAACAGTTAGCAGGTAAATAGTGTTTGACTACGCTAATTTTGATCATTTCTGCCCACAGAGATTCCTACTCAGTTCACCAAAGATCTTCGTGACCAGGAGGTACTCGAGCTGGAGACCATTGAGCTTGAGTGCGAACTGTCCAAAAAAGGAAAGCCAGTCAAGTGGCTCAAGGATGGGGTGGAAGTCATTCCTGGAGGTCGAATTGAGATTGTGTATGATCGATTCCTACACCAACTGATTATTGAGGATGCCACGTTAGAGGATATGGGCCGTTACACCTGTGTCTGTGGTGATGTGTCTACATCAGCTAATGTGAAAGTGGAAGGTGAGAGATAGGTAGCCAAGTGGGTGATGGTTCAATGAGTTTAATAAGTTTGGATTTCCTACTTTAAATTTTGTAAGCAGTGAAACTGACTGTGGAAAAAAGTGTGCTGTATATTTTGATGGTTGTATGGCATGTCATGTGACTATTGTCTGTACATAGATGAGGTTCCATAATTTCTTCTTGTTGTTGTTTGCTGTAGGACTTGGAGTTGTAGTCTAATCTTTGTGCTGAATCCAAGGAATTCCAAATCTGATTTTCTGAATGTGAGTTTGCAGTTTAAAAGTTTAGCAGAAATCCACACCATTAAATATTCCTAAATTTTATTTCACAGAGCTCCCAGTGGACATCATCAGACCTCTGCACGATGTGACCGTAACAGAAGGACAACCATTTACACTTGAGTGTGAAGTTTCTAAGCCTAACCTGCCTGCTCGTTGGCTCAAAGATGGAAAAGTTCTTGAACCCTCAGAGCACTTTCAGATTCTTGTGGATGGCACTGTCCATCGACTGGAGATACCTGCATCTGAACTTGATGATGAAGCTGACTACACCATTGAAGTGAGGGACAAGAGCAGCAAGGCAATGGTACTGGTTGAAGGTAAGCCACTAGTGTACTTCAGCTTACAAACCTCTTAGTCTTCTTAGCTCTCAGTGGATGTGCCATCACCCATGCATTTGTGTGTGTGTGTGTCTAGATATCTTACAAACCAATCCATCTCTGTCCGTAGATCCTAAACACTGCTCTGTGTACATAGAAAACTGCTTTACACTGCTGTAGTTTTGTCCAGGTACTGCAGTTTCCTCCCCTTTCTTCATCTCCTAGCACCCTTCCTCACCCTCTTCCCTCCTTGTCATGAAATGGCCTTTGCTGTTGACATGACATTAAACAACCAAACGACATTTTTTGTGTGCCTTGCTCAGTCAGTATTCTTAACACCTTGATGTCGAAGCTATTGATTTTTTTCTTCATGTAAAACAAATCTCATTATTGCATGCTTAGTAGTTGAAATCTTTGTCACAGGGGAACTGTTGCTTGCTGTATCCCACATAAATTAACCATAGCTATATATGGGGCATAGTTGTAGACTACGTAGCTATATATCAGACATAATTGTAGACTACATATAACATAGCTATATATGAGGCGTAGTTGTAGACTACGTAACTATTTATGAGGCGTAGTTGTAGACTTGCCTACTAAAACCTCCTGAATGCCATGCTTTGTTCCTCAGAAATCCCTATGGAAATCCTCAAACCTCTGTCTGATCAGAAAGTGGAGGAGAAGCAGCCATTCACATTTGCATGTCAGGTGTCGAAACCTAATGCTAAGGCACGATGGCTCAAGGATGGCCAAGAAATCACACCTGCAGATGGCTTTGAAATAACTCATGATGGACAGACTCACACTCTCGTGAAGAAAGAGGCTGCCCTCAATGACAAGGGAAAATATACAATCGTAATTGAAAATAAATCTAGCTCAGCAAATCTCAGTGTCACAGGTACAGTTTCTTCAAAATCGCATTTTGTTTGAAGCCACTGCCCTTAAGCTTGATGTGTACATTAATGCATGTTTAGCATTATGGGTCCTCTAAAGACATCCAAAACAACATTTCAGGATAAATTACCTTCAGAGTAATTTGATAGTTAAAAGAAACCATGACAGTTATTTGATAGTAGACATAAAGATGATTTAAAGAAGAGTCATGGCAAATCCTTTTTAGGGGATTTAATTTAATTTCTTCCATCTACCAGAACTACCAACAACATTTGTACGACCACTGGCAAACATCACAGTGACAGAACACCAGAAGCTGTCCCTGGAATGTGAGGTCAGTCGTCCTGACAAACCAGTCCAGTGGTTCAAAGACGATGTGCCTGTGACAGCTTCAGCCCGCATACGTCTTCCATCCGAAGGTGGAGTGCATCGCCTAGAGATAGACTCTGCTGAGCTGGATGACAAGGCTGTGTACAGAGTGGTTGTCAGTGGGGCTGAGAGCTCTGCTGAGGTCTTTGTAGAAGGTCAGTTAAATTCAGTTGGTGTAATTTTAAAGTGATTACGGGATTTTGCACTGACAATGATAAACAAACATTTCATAGGGATATCACTATTGAAAGACTGGCTGTTGAAGAAAAATATTAACTTCAAAGATTAAAAAATGATGAATTTATATACAGCTTTTCACTTCTTCATTTTTCCATTCATCCTACCTGGTGTGGCTGAGACTAGGCAGTCAGAGGTCAACTGGATTGCTATTCAGCATCAATTACCTATTTATAAATTCTGACAATCATTATTCATTAATTTAAGGAGGCTTTGTACAAATGCCATTTCTGCATAGATATTTTCTACCTTTTGCTCTGCAGAACTACCAACAACATTTGTGCGACCACTGGCCAACATCACAGTGACAGAACACCAGAAACTGTCCCTGGAATGTGAGGTCAGTCGTCCTGACAAACCAGCCCAGTGGTTCAAAGATGATGTGCCTGTGACAGCTTCAGCCCACATTCGTCTAACATCCGAAGGTGGCGTGCATCGCCTGGAGATAGACTCTGCTGAGCTGGACGATGAGGCTGTGTACAGAGTGGTTGTCAGTGGGGCTGAGAGCTCTGCTGAGGTCTTCATTGAAGGTCAGTTATAATTTGTTGCTATAATTTTAAGGCGATTCTTGCATATTTTTTTGTCCAACTAGCAGCATACTTGCCATTATTGTTTTAGATAAATGTACTACCATCTGCAGCGTATCTCTGTTGCAGAACTACCAACAACATTTGTACGACCACTGGCCAACATCACAGTGACAGAACACCAGAAACTGTCCCTGGAATGTGAGGTCAGTCGTCCTGACAAACCAGCCCAGTGGTTCAAAGATGATGTGCCTGTGACGGCTTCAGCACGCATTCGTCTAACATCCAAAGGTGGCGTGCATCGCCTGGAGATAGACTCTGCTGAGCTGGACGATGAGGCTGTGTACAGAGTTGTTGTCAATGGTACTGAGAGCTCTGCTGAGGTCTTCATTGAAGGTCAGTTATATTTTGTTGCTATAATTTTAAGGCGATTCTTGCATATTTTTTTGTCCAACTAGCAGCATACTTGCCGTTATTGTTTCAGATAAATGTAACCGTGTCTCTGTTGCAGAACTACCAACAACATTTGTGCGACCACTGGCCAACATCACAGTGACAGAACACCAGAAACTGTCCCTGGAATGTGAGGTCAGCCGTCCTGACAAACCAGCCCAGTGGTTCAAAGATGATGTGCCTGTGACGGCTTCAGCACGCATTCGTCTAACGTCCAAAGATGGCGTGCATCGCCTGGAGATAGACTCTGCTGAGCTGGACGATGAGGCTGTGTACAGAGTTGTTGTCAATGGTGCTGAGAGCTCTGCTGAGGTCTTCATTGAAGGTCAGTTACATTTTGTTGCTGATATTTTAAGGTAATTATAGAATGTTTGTTGTCTTAGCTGGTGAAACCTGCCTTACTCTAAGATCCTCAATACCCTGTGCTTGACTGTAGTTCAGTCAATCCAGTGGCTTTCCACCATGCATGCCAAGAAGCAAGTTGTCACTGGTTAATGGTGTAGCTGTTGTTGTTGCCAAGACAGCATTGGAGAAAATGAAACAGCCATTCATTGACAACAGTCTGTTTATGTTAATGCATGCCACATGACTTTGATTTGATTTTCCTGTGGTTTTTGAAATGAGAGAGAGACAGAGACAGAACTGTCTTTTGTATCTTTTGGAAATGCATCTTGTCAGACTGAACGAAGGAGACAAGCAACAAGTTGTTACTGACAATTTATGGAGCTAATCATGCTGTGAGAGGGTTAAATATCTCCATCCTTGATGCAATTCCCTCCCTTGAGCAATCGCTTTGACCCTTCTGTGTGTCAGACCCGCTTATATGTCAGGTCATGTCTCTACCCCAATGTCCCACAAAAAGTGGATTCCATCATAATTTATTAAAAAAAACTTCCTACAAATCATTGACTTTCACAAAAAAGTTGATGAGGTGCATAGCATGTTTATAGTATTTACATTGGATGATAAAAAAGTATCTCCATTCTGGATAAAAGACAGAGAAAAAAAAGAGAAAATTATGTCTGCCATTGTCTTTATGTGGCAGATTAACCCCAAAATAATGAATAACACAGATCTAAAAATTTGAATATGAGAAAGGGAGAAAAACGAGAATGAGCAGGCCATGCCAGCTTTTCAATGGGACAAAGTTTGAAAGCCTGTGGCTAGTAATAATAGCTTATTAACATCAATGCATGATGTAGATGTGGCAGAGATTGATTAAAATGTAGTGCACAGTGTAGAGAAAAGGTATCAAAGACTCAGCATGTACTGAAATCCATCTTTTGCAGTCTGTTAAGAATAAATTTATGACTGCCGATGGTGTACCCTTTGCAGAACTGCCCACAACATTTGTACGTCCACTGGCCAATATCACAGTGACAGAACACCAAAAATTGATCTTGGAATGCGAGGTCAGCCGTCCTGACAAGCCCGCACAGTGGTTCAAGGATGATGTGCCTGTGACAGCTTCTGCTCGCATCAAGCTCAAATCAGAAGGTGGCGTGCACACACTGGTTATCGATCGTGCCGAGTTGGATGATGAGGCAGTTTATAAAGTTGTCATTGGCGGCAGTGAAAGCACAGCTGAAGTTTTGGTGGAAGGTGAGATCATGGTATAGTTTTTTTTGGGGGGGATGATGTTTCAGTCTAACAAATATAATAACAACAATAACAAGGGGGAGAGACTGCTTTCTCTTGGACATTTGCATTCTTTTTTTCTTTTGATCTTTTGAACATTGTATGAATTAATATCTTACTCTTCTGTCCCTCAATTCCCAATATTGTCATTAATCTGCTTGTGCTAAACTTGAATACACTCTTGAAAATAATATTTCTCAGGTTATTGGGATCATTGCTTTTTAAATTCTGTTTTTTCTTTGTAATTTTTCTCTAGCATGTTTTGAAATTTGTGTTAATTTGCATGGAGAAAGATTTTGTTTTTGGTAAACTAATAGCTTTGCTTCACACATGTTCTACAATTTACCGTGCTGACAGCTTTTAGTTTTATACAACTAGTATAATGATTTTTTGGGGTCACATTAATTTCTACAGAAGAACCAGTCGAATTCATCAGAAAACTCAGAGACATTGAAGTTACAGAAAAGGACACAGCAGTCTTTAAATGTGAAATTACCAAGCCTAACATAGAAGCCACGTGGTCACACAATGGTCAGTCAATCTCAGTGAAAGAGGGATTTGACATAAAGGTAGAGAAAACAGTCCATTCATTGGTCTTAGAGGATGTGTCGTTGGAAGATGCAGGAATCTACAGCATCAGATTTGGAGACAAATTCAGTGAGGGAAGACTGGCTGTAAGAGGTAATTCCCAGTGGCTGTTAAAGATAGTGACATGCTGAATGAGTTTCAAGACATCAGTTTCTGGGCGAACTGTTTTAGTCTTATTATTCCTGAAAAAAACGACAAATGTAAATTCTTTAAGATACTAATTTTTTGTAACATTTCTGTTGTTTAGCTTAGATGTTTTTAAATAATACTATTTTGTATTAGCATTTGTATTATCACTAGTTGTTATTGGTCACTTTTGACTAAAAGAACTAGTTTCTTGTGCTTTCAACCTGCTCGTAGTCCTTATCTCTCTTTCTGACCCACTCTCATACATACATGAACTCAGAACTGCATGGATGCTATCTCTTGCTCAATTCCTCTTTCATGTACTTTCTGTCTGTCTCTGTTAGCATTTGGCTGAGTGCTGGGAAAACTGACATCCTTCCCCCCCCCTCCTCCTCCTCCTCCTCCTCATCCTCCTCATCATCATCATCATCATCAATCTCTTTCAGAGCATTTTATGAATAAAAATGTTTTAAAATACAGAACTGCCAGTCGAGTTCACCAAACCACTTGGAGATCTGGAAGTGATGGAGAAAACACCCCTTGTTCTAAGCTGTGAAGTGAACAAACCAGACAAGCCTGCCAAGTGGCAACGGAATGGTCAAGATCTGGTGCCCACTGACCACATCCAGATTAGGGCCGATGGCTGCATGCACACTCTGTCCATCCCATCTGCTCGTCTGGAGGACGAGGCTGTATACAAATGTATTGTAGGTGACAAGAAGTCTTCGGGACGTGTCACCGTGAAAGGTGGGGATTTGGTTTATCAAATGACCTTACATGAAGACATTTCTGATTGACAGCTGAAATTCCTGCATGCTTTCTATGCTTAAGAATTCAAATCTAACAGCCTCCAGCCTGTGGGCTTAAGAGAAGCTGAGAATCTGAAAATTTGGGGAATAGATTTGAACTCATGTCTATTCTTGTGTGCATATACATATAAACCTTCTCATTGACTCATGCAGGTTCCTTCAGGTGTTTTCCCCCCTTTAATAAATTATGGAACAGCAAGCAGTAAGAAGACAAAGTAACAAGTTAGTTTTGCTTTGCAGAAGAACCACTGACCATAGTGAAGCCTCTGATGGATCAAACACTAATGGAGTACCAGCCTCTTGTGTTAGAGTGTGTGGTGTCCAAGCCAAAGCGCTCGGCCACATGGTACAAAAACGGAGTTAAACTGACCCCTTCTGACCACCTGACCATAACTGTTGAGGACAAGAAGCATATGCTTAGAATTGACAGGCTGGCAGCCGATGATGAAGCTGAATATTCCATCAAGGTGGATGATCTGACATCCAAGTGCACTGTCCTTGTGGAAGGTTAGTAAATCTAGGGAATAATACAATTATGAACATTATTCCATTTAGGTAATGCTCTTGCACACAGAATCATCACTCATAAGTAGAGATTTCAAATCAAATCTCACCATGAGTACAACACACAGAAATTCAAAAGTAAAATTGCTGAAAGAGGAAATTCGTTAGCAGTAACTCTTCACTGGTATCATTGAACATTTTAAAAAAAGAAATATAGTCCATTAAATCACATTGTGGAATATACTTTACAATTTCCCTGGTATAAATGTTAGTTATCATTGAGTCACATTGTTCAAGATGGAGGCAGGTATCTAAGACTACTGTTAGATTTTGTTGGAAAATGTGCAACAAAGAAAATTATATCACAACAATACTCTGAGGGGAAAAAATGTCTAAACTTATTGCAGAAGAAGACCTGGAGTTTGTTCGCAAACTAGAGGACATTGATGTGACCGAAATCCCTGGCACAGCCTTGTTTGAATGTGAGGTGAACAAAATCAACACGGAGGCCGAGTGGTTCTTCAACAACCAGCCCTTAAAAGCCAGTGACAAGTATGAGATGGAGAGCAAAGGTGTCATCCATCGCCTGACTATTAAGGAAGTTGATGGCAAGGATGAGGGTGATTACAAAGTTGTTGTCAGAGGCAAAACATCTGAAGCAGGACTCTTTGTAGAGGGTACGTATCATCATATGGTCTTTCAGATGATTTAGGAAAAAGGAAGTGTCACCACATAACTATTTTCCACTCACTTTTACATTTCAAGAATAGTTTGCAAGATAAAGGAACATGAAAATTGGGGAGGGAGTGTTAAATATTTTATTTATATTTGATAACAAAGACTGCATTGTGTTTTGCAAAAAGCTCTTGCATGCATAGCCTTTGATACATTTTTTTTGAAGATTCAGGATATGCATATTTTTTAACGTCCAATTTTCATTGCTATTTTTCTCTAACAGTGCCACCCAAGATTTTCTTGGACAAAAAGTATGATGAGACTATCTACCTGTACGCTGGGCAGTCCACAGCGTTTGAAGTGCCATTCACTGGCAACCCACAGCCTGCAGTCACTTGGACTTTTAATGATGGTGACCTTCCTGACAAAACTCGAATGGAGACAGAAACCATCTACAACATGACCACCATACGCATGAGCCACGTGAAGCGTACAGACACTGGCAGCTACACTGTGACTCTCAGCAATGACAATGGCAAAGCTGTCATTAGCATCAGACTAGTAGTGCTGGGTAAGCTTCTTGTGTATGTCTTGTTGTGTCTTTGGGTGTTTGCTTTACATGTGTGGTATTTTTTTTAAGGGTATTGGATGATGAAGGCTGTTGAAGTTTGGTTTTTGGTGTCTCGATATTCTAGATTGCTAGAAACAATGTCTGCTGGCCAACAATGCGTTAATTCTTCATCCAGATTTTCTGTGACTTTATTATCTGCAGAATATGGACAGACTGTGTTCTTACATTTTCAAATTAGCAAAACTTAAACTGGTGGCTTGACTTTTTTGTTGCAGATAAACCTTCCCCACCACAGAATGTTACTGTAGTAGAAATCACTGCCGAAACAGCTGTTATTACCTGGCAGATCCCAGAAGACGATGGTGGTAAGCCAATCACCAAGTATGTTATTGAGAAACGTGAGGCTAACAGACAGTCTTGGAAGAAGATCGGTGAAACCCCATCACTGCAGCTACAAGTGATGGACCTGGTGGAGAATAACCAGTACATCTTCCGAGTCTTTGCCCAGAATGATGTTGGTCTCAGCGAGCCAGCAGAGTCTGAGACAATCACAGCAAAGAATCCATTTAGTGAGTGACCTTTGTAGAAAAGCTACATAGTTGAATCCTATTTGATGATCTCATTTCTTCATTTCTAAGTATGTAACTAGAATTTTAGTTCAGAAAACAAGGTTAAGTGGAAAGAAACAGAGGGTTGAGGGTATGGATCTACTGTTGCTGTGTGGTGCCAGAAGTGTCTGATAAGCATCCACAGTCTCAATACCAACAATAAAATGAAAGATGAAAAAAGAAGATGGTTGAGTGAAATAGGGAGGTTAAAAATAACTTGATTTGAATGTTTCAGCTGTCCCTGACACCCCAGAGGCACCTGGTGTAACAGATGTCATGCATGACTCAGCGGTGGTGTCTTGGCAGCCACCAGCAAATGATGGTGGGTCACCGATTACTGGATACACCCTCGAGCGTCAGTCATCCTTCAGTCCTCGCTGGGTGACAGTGAACAAGACTCCAGTACAGACCCTGAGCCTGAAGGTTGATGACCTGATTGAAGACAATGCCTACCAGTTCCGTGTCACAGCACACAACAAAGCTGGTCCAAGCGAACCCAGCAAGCCTTCTGACAGTGTCGTGGCCAAAGACCCTTGGAGTAAGTACATACTGATCTGTAAGCAAAAGCATTTTTCATCCAGGTCCTATTGACTGATTCAGTTCTTCGAGTACTCTGTAAATTCTCTACTGAGCTGCAGATACCTTATTTTCCTTTCCGAGTACCTCTTTCTTTTTGTGTTATTTCTGGAACTTTGAAGCAAATTTACCCCATCCATTGAAAAGTAATATCAGACCATCAAAAGAGTGTTCAGATGATTTTTTTCACATGATACATGTAACAGAAACAGTTATTACTTTTACTAACAATTCATTTTAAGTTCATCTTTGTCATATTGATATATACGACTCATTAGCGACTCATTAGAAACAAAAAATATGTATCACAAACTCAAATGCTTTTCTAATTTAGCTGTACCGAGCAAGCCTGGTACTCCAGATATCACAGGAACTGACAAGAGTTCTGTGGCTCTCAAGTGGACTCCACCGGAAACAGATGGAGGCAGTCCTATCACAAACTATGTGGTTCAGTACCGACCTGTCAGTGGTACACAGTGGATTCGAGCTAATGAAACCCTCACTGTTCCTGACACCACCTTCAGTGTCACAGGCCTGAAAGAGAATGCTGAATACGTATTCCGTGTGGCAGCTGAAAATCGTGCTGGTGTGGGAGAGCCATCGTCTCCAACAAAACCTGTTAAAGTCATCAAGCCGCTTGGTAAGCTGCACTGATCACATTTCTCTTTTTTTTTCATCTACTAACAAAAACAAAAAAAAGATGTGTTGGAGTTACATTTGTGGCCTATCATACTGCCTCGTCTGTTGTTGATCATCCTGATTTAGAGCTACCGAGTGATGCCCTACAGTAGTACTCACCATGAACAGGTTGCACACTTTCAGAAATTTGATAAGCATATATTGATTTTAATTTTTGAAGTATAACGAGAACTAGGCTAAGCCAGGCATAGACAGGAAGTCGATGTTTCAGGGCATGGCCCCTTCTTCAGAATGGTACAAACAGATACAAATAGATAACAGATAACAAATAAAAATCACGTAGCTGACAAGGATGCTGGTCATGCATGGTCGATGGACAAGTATCCTCATTTTTGATTTTCATTCATTTTAATGAGCATGTGTCGTATTTCTGCATGCAGTTGGCACACCACCTATGCTTCTGGAGCCACTGCAGGACCTGACAGTTGTTGCCCCTGGTGATGCCGTTCTGGAGTGTGACATAGATGTAGGGGAGCCTGAGGCAGAGATCAAGTGGTTCCGTGGCAAGAAGGAAGTTAAGAAGAGCCCCAAGTATGAGATGAGCTATGAGGATGAGGTTGCTTCTCTTGTGATTCACAAAACTGAACCTGACGATGCAGATGTGTATCGGTGTGAGGCCACCAGTCCACTTGGACGTGTTCAGACAGAGGGGCTGTTGACAATACACAGTAAGTGCTGTGCATTTTTTCAAAAACTTTTTGTTTATTGAAAACTTGTTTGCCTGATCATTAAGAATTGTGTTGTGGAATAGTTTGCTCATCTGTGCCCAGAAGAAAGTTATTCAACAGCATACATGTAACTGCATGGTGATTCATTTAAAAAATACATTTGCATCTTGGCAAAGTTTGTTGGTTGAACTGAAATTTCTCATTTGTACTATTACTAGTGACACCGAGAACAAAAATGTGATACAGAAATAGTTCTTATCAACGTTATAAATAGTAAATTTAGGCTGTTATATGTTGTATTGATAATGCTGTTGCATCATTTGCTGTAGTAAAACATTGTGCAAGTTGCAGAAACTTAATACAGTCTTTCTGACACAATTTCTTGTGTCATAGCTCACCCAGTTTTGGAGTATGACAACAGGCTGAAGAGTGCTCAGACCATCCGAGCAGGTTCCACCCTGGTGCTACAGGTCAACGTCAGTGGCATCCCATGCCCGTCAGTCTTGTGGATGTTGGATGATGAGCCACTGCAGAAGTCAGATCGTATCAGCATTGAGACCACAGAGGACTACAGCAAACTGACTCTGAAAAATGCTCTGCTTGATGACCCAGGCGTGTATACCATCTGTGCTGAAAATGTTGTTGGCAGGGCAGAGGCTGACTTCGATGTCAAAGTGAAAGGTATGTGGGGACTGTAGCAGTTATTTTGGAGGGTTTATGTAAGAAAAATATTTATGTATCAGTCTTATACATGTTTCAGCTGTTGAATATATAATAGTGAACTGGGCTGTCTCAATTTGTGTTAAAACCCATCTGATTTATCTTTCTTCAACTCTCATCTGAAGGCTCTTTTTTTTATCTTGCTACTGTAGTCTTTTCCCTGGTTTTTTTTTTTTTGGCCTGTCTTTTGCTTCCTGCACCGTGATCATGATTTTTTTTCATTGAGCTTTTCTTGCATGCTATATAACATTATTATTAAGGCTTGTGCCTACCTGTTTATTATGCATCACATTCAGAATTTCTATCTTGAAAAATGTGAGTAACCATCCTTTGTTATCCAGATAAGCCTGGGAAGCCCAACAACCTTCACGTCACTGAAGTTCTGAAAGATCAAATAGCCATAGCTTGGGAACCTCCATCGTCTACTGGCAACTGCCCTCTGAAGGGATATGTGGTTGAGAAGCGCGATGCCAAGCGCAACACGTGGACACCAGTGCAACGTGTAGACAACACAACGGTGATGTATGCTGTGCAGAAGTTGCTGGAAGGCAATGAATACTTCTTCCGTGTGGCAGCTGAGAACGAGATGGGAGTCGGGGAAGCAGCTGAGCTCTTTGATGGCATTGTTGCTAAGAGTCCGTATGGTAAGTTGTCTGGGAGTTGCTTGCAGAAAAATTATTAGGACTTTGCACTATGATGTGTGACTTGGAGAATGTTGGTTTTAGATTTCAGTCTAGCTGTCATCTTAGTTTACATTTTCTTCAGCAATGTTAAAGACATGTTACTCAGTCATTCAGGTTTTGTTTTGTTTTTAATTTGCAGTTGTGCATGTGAATGTACAGGTGTCTGTATATGCAGGCATATGGTTCTATGCACATTTGTACATACTGGCATGTCAGTGAGGTTTAAAGAGACCAGTAAGGGGACAGACAAGCAGACAGATATTCTCTTTTACTCCTGGTCTTTTTTCACTGGGTAAGAATGGGACTTATGTGGTTTTGCTCTGATGTTCTTGTTGAAGATGTTCCTGATGCTCCGAAGAAGCTGCAGCCTAGTGAGATCACGCGTTCCTCAGTCGCCCTGACTTGGGAACCACCAGAAAGTGATGGAGGATCTGTCATCACAGGCTACACTTTAGAGAGGAAATCCCCAACAAGCCCCCGCTGGACTAGAGTGAACAAGAGTCCAATCAGAGACACAATGTACACAGTGATGGATCTTGTAGAGGGCAATGAATATGAGTTCAGGGTCATGGCGGAGAATGCTGCTGGCCTCAGTAAACCTTCTGAACCTACCTTGCCCATCAAGGCCGTTGACCCATACAGTAAGTGAAAAAGCCTTATGACCCATGATTTGTGGAAACTTTTGAGTGGCTCTTGTGTGCAAGGGTTTCATGTTTGAGATCAGCTGGAAACTTCTGCAGTTGTGCAATGACATGGAGACTTGGAGCTGCTGCTAAAATATCTTTAGAGTTGTAGGGAGAGATCTTGTCTTCAGAATTTTTCACATCGTGTCCTTTTCTCTGTCTAGACAAACCTGATGCTCCCAGCAGGCCAGAGGCCATTGATGTCAACAAAGAGTCTGTCACTCTCAAATGGCTTCCACCGGAGAGTGATGGCGGAAGTTCCATCATCAACTATGTGGTGGAAATGAAAGTGAGTGGTTCATCAAGGTGGCTTCCTGCAAGCCAGAATGTCAAGGTGCCAGACACCAGCTTCATCGTCAGGCAGTTGACTACAGGAACAGAATATGAGTTCCGAGTCAGCGCAGAGAACAAAGCTGGTGTTGGACCGCCATCACCACCTTCTGTGCCAGTCACTGCTCGAGAACCTCTGTGTAAGTAAACTTGTAAGCTTGTGCTGACTTTATTGTATTGTGTATTGTGTATTGTGAGAACTGCTTTTGAAGTCCAGTCTGTGCATAAAGTCTGTGGCTTTACTGTAGATTTCTTGTTTGCTGCTGACCAAACTCTTACGTAATTTGCAGTCGGTGAGGCCCCTATAGTACTGGAAGGACTCCCAGACCTGGCTGTGATGGAGGGAGACACGACGATATTTGAATGCAAGATCAGTGGTGAGCCTGTGCCAAGCATCAGATGGTGAGCATTGCAAGGTCATGCATTGCATGTGTCATTAGGAGTAATTGCATGTGATGGTTAACATACTGAAGTAGAAATTTGTGTTCGTTGATGGTTATAAGGCATGGACACTTTTATTCTTTTTTTTTTCATTAGTGGGAAAGGCTACCACAGCTGCTGTCTTCCATCTTGATTCTGTAAATGTGACCTAATGAATATCTGAATGGAGCAGTCTAAGTAGTGAATGAGTAGGTTTCTGAGAGCTTTGAAGATCAATGCAGAAATGTTTAAAAATGGAAAGTCATAGTCTTTTCTTTTTATTTTTCTTTTCTTAACTGGACAGGATTTTATTTCTAGCAGGGTCAGTTCTCGCAAATGCACATTCCTTCAATTACCTCTGATTACAGGCTAAAAGAACAGCATGAAATTATGGAGGATAAACGCCACAGTATGCAGTATGATGAGTCTGTGGCCACGCTGACTGTTAGAGATACCACACAGAAGGATGCTGGAACTTACACATGTGAAGCTAGTAATGACTTGGGCACTGTCACCACCTCCGGTGTTCTAGAGATTCAAGGTAGGGTTGTTCTGATTTTAGCACATGGCTCTTTATTTTGAATGTGTATCTTGATGTAACATTTTGAATGTATTACAAATTTCAAAGAAAATCGTCCAAAGTCGGTTTTGCAAATTCATTTTTCAGCTGCACCTACTCTTGAATTTGACAACAAGTTCCGTGACCTTATAACTCTGCATGTGGGAGCCACGCTGAAAATCCCAGTCAAGGTAGGGGGCATCCCTGCACCTCAGATCACCTGGGCCAAGGAAGAAGCCCCTCTGCGCTCTGGTGGACGCATCACGATCAGTGTGCAGGATGACAGCACCACCCTGACCATGAAGAAGGTGACTAAGGAAGACGATGGGTTAATCATCCTTACCGCAGAAAACCAAGTGGGCGAAGCCAAAGCCAAGTTTGATGTGGAGGTGCTTGGTGAGTAGACTCTGATTGTCTTCTGGTTAGTGTCATTCACCCCTCCATTGTTTCAGGTTAAGAGTTATGACAGTAAATTAATCTGCATGAAGGGCTAGGACTTCACAGAATGTGGCAGCCTTTTCATAGAGACTGGCACTTCTGCAGATGTTCCCAGTGCACCAGAGGGGCCGCTGGAGGTGGCAGACCTTACAGAGAGCTCAGTGACGCTGCATTGGAAGCCACCCAAAGATGATGGGGGTGTTGATCTTAGAGGCTACACCATTGAACGCCGTGATACCAAGCGCCCTGTCTGGAGCAAAGTGGGCAGTGTGGACGGCGTCACCCTTGATTTCAAGGCCACGGGGCTGCAGGAAGGAATGGAATATCTGTTCCGTGTTTTTGCAGAAAATGAAGTTGGAGTTTCTGAGCCTCTTGAGTGCACCATGACAGTGGTGCCAAAGAGTCCATTCGGTAGGTTTTCTGCTGCCCTTGGAAGAGGGGGAATGAAAGAGAGAGAGAGCTAGCATTGGCATGGAACTGGTAGCAGAGCAGCAGCCAGTTGGTAGCTGTGTGGAGTTGGACCATTGCATCTGCATGATATTTTGGGATGTTTTTCATCTCGCAAAACTTAAGACCTTTAAGTGATGTCTTTATTGGATATCATTTATTTTGTTCTGATTTTATTGTTAGAAGCATAATAACCAAGATTTTTTGTTGTGAACATCTGTGATTTAATGTTTAACACAATTTACCCATATTTACATACTTACAAATATGCATTCCATATTTGAGTGCAATGCTTTGAGACTCTACACCTGCCAAAGGCAGAGTTGCTACAAAGTAGCTGCTTAGAGATGACACACACACACACACATACACATTTGGCTTTATATGTAATTTCAGTTTCTGTGCCATGTTCAAAGATTACACACACACACACTAGTTCCTTCAGTCTTTAGTGTTGTATAGGACATGCACATGGCTGTGCATATATATTCATGCAAACGCACACACATATGCACACGTGCACATGCATACACACACACATGCACATACCCATGCATGCATGCACACACAGCTGTAATCACTGCCTTGTGTTTATGTGACATATAAGTATGCAAGAAGAAATGTGTTAAAAGCATTTGCATCCTTTTTGTGCCTCTGTGACTACCTTCATACAAAAGTAATATCTTTATATCAGTAAACAGCATAGCTTTGACTGATTATTTTTTCAAACTAAATCGGTTTAGCATATGATAAACATTTAAAGGATGTATTGGGTTTGTTCACAGTTTACCTCTATTTTATGGTTTCTGTAGATCTCGTCCAGTATGTTTCAGTGTTGGTAATCTCTATGTTGTCTGATTTAATGAAATGATATTATCTGGTGCTGCACAAAATTTACGACAGATAACATGACATTATATCAGAGAGATTTTGAACACATGACAGACTACAGAATTTTGTCAACCACTGTGATAAATGTTTTGAAAAAACCCTCTGCAACTGAACAGTTTTGGATTCCCACAGATTTTTGTTAAAAAGAAGATATTAAAAGAGAAATTATAATAATTGTCCTAAATGACACCATTGCTTGTCAAAAATGTTCTGGTGTGATAAGCGTGTTCATTGCATGTGAATTCCTGCATCACTGTGTGTATGAAACACCGATACCCTCCACCCCCGTATTTCAGCAAGAGTGGTCAACTGAAAACATTTATATATATGTTAGTATATCTCACATTGCATTACAATTAGTTCTGGTAGAAGTCATTTATCTCTGAATAAAATTGTTTACAGCAGACAGCAAAATAATAATTTTAATAATTGAAATAACACACTTATGCAGTATTTGACAAACTATTTATCTAACAATTCATGTATGCAATAGGATCTGAGGGTCGCCATCTTCATTAAATCAAAACTGCTGCACAGCAGAGTTTACATTTCGTGTTTAAAGGCTGCTGATATTTTTTAGTTTAGTGCATGACAAGTCACAAAATATTTTAGCGAGTTGAATGACTCCATTTTGTGTGCACTAACAATGAAGGCAGCCTTGAACCCAAGTGTTTGGTTATCCTGTGTGACTGACCATTGTTGACATGAACTAACACTGAGAGCCACGACAAAGTCAGGTGAGTGGCTTTCCTATTGTCCTGCATGTTTTGCCAGTTTTCCTTATCTTCCTTCTGTAATGCAGGTAAATGCTAAGGATAATTATTAATAAAAATGTACTTTGTTATGAAATCTAATCAGGGATTACATTTCTTACAGTGACTTATCATTCTTCATCATGTGTTTTATTGTAACTTCTGTGATTACTGGTTTTGACAGCTGTCAGCCACTAATTAAATATATAGAGAAGAATCTTGTAGTTCAAATTTGCATAGAAGTTAATTTCTGTATAAACAGACACTTTTTGAAAATGATTATGACAATATATTGCATACCTACTTACCTTTATCCCTTGCACATGTAAAACAGACAAACCTGGGGCACCTGAAGGTCCTCTGGCAGCATCAGACATCAAAGAAGACAGTGTCACACTTACTTGGAAACCACCTAAGTCAGATGGTGGATCTCCTCTCACAGGCTACGTTGTGGAGAAACGAGATGCTCGCAAGACAACATGGTCCAAGGTGGCTTCAAATGATGCAAAAACACTCACCTGCACAGCAAGCAAGCTGCTTGCAGGGACACCATACATATTCCGTGTCATGGCTGTTAACAAGCAGGGCACAAGTTTACCACTTGAATCGGAAGAGGAAGTTGTACCCCAGAAACCGCCAGGTAAGAACGCAGGGTCAACTTCTGATGTGTTCAGCATTCAGTTGTCGGATACCAGTCTGCTAAGTTGTTTGATTGTCCAAGACTGATCTGTTCCTTTGGTTTACTTGTTAGAGACCCATCCCTCATATTTGTTTTAATGTTTCAGACTTTACCAGCGGTGATATTTTCACCCATGGGTTTATAACTATTTGTTCATGAATGATTTTAGTAAGATGCTGACTTACACAGGGAGTAGAAAGAAACAAATATGGAGGATGCATAGTTTGAAAGGGGTGGGAGATGATTAAATATGTACTGTTAATGTTCTTGATGTCATGTTGTGTAAATGGTCAACATAACTAGAATTAAAGTATCTCTAGTATTTTGGTAGCATGAGTTGAGAGGAACAATCCTGATGATCTTTATTACTGACAAAGAGCAAGAACAAGAAGACGACAAAACTGTAAACAAGAAAGAAGAGAAAGGAATTTACAAATAAAAATTTATCTTAAATTTAGTGTGGTCTGTCTTGTGTGGTGTACAGAGGCACCAGGCAAACCTGTTGGACCCATCAAGTTCAGTCAGGTATTGTCCGACACAGTGACGCTTGCTTGGTCACCACCAAAGAAGGATGGAGGTTCGCCTGTAGTTGCCTACACTGTAGAACTGACAGAGGATGCTGGGAAAAACTGGAGACATGTTGGCTCAGTTGAGGCTGATCACACTATCTACACAGCTGAAGGTCTTTCAGAAGGTCAAGAATACAAATTCCGAGTTTGTGCTGTGAACAAAGTGGGCCCTAGTGAGCCTCTTGTGTCAGACAGTGTCAGACCAGAAAGGAAAATAGGTAAGTACAGTGCATTTACTGGAGAATAGGTAGTGAGGGGGAGAAATTGTTCACACACAGAAAGATACTATCTATAGATAGCCTTCTTAACATAACATTTGCTATCGTGTCAAAGAATGCTGCTTTTATTTTCTACAAAGTTTTTATATTTGGAAAGGTTCTTTTTTCGCTCACAAATATTTTTCAAGGCTCTTGGAATGTAACACGTACCAAAGGTTCAAAAGAACACCTTAACAATCTGGTGACTTCAGCAATCCATTTCTCCTATTTACTTCCATGCGTTCACCAACTCAAGCACCTGGAATAATTTATGCGTGCAACTTCTCTGTAGGGAAACCAGCTAAACCAGAGGGACCATTGGAGGCTGTTGACATCCAGCGTAATTCAGTTACCTTAAAATGGAGACCACCCAAAGAAGATGGTGGCTCACCTCTCACAAGCTATATTATAGAGAAAAAGGATGTCAGATATGGTGGCTGGTCCAAAGTGGGCAAAGTGGAGCCTATGGTTACTGAGTTTTTCTGTGCCGACCTGCAAGAAAAGTCCAGCTACCTCTTTAGGGTCATGGCCGTCAACAAGGCAGGACAGAGTGAGCCACTGGAGATGGATAAAGCTGTCACTGCTGCAAGTCCTTTTGGTATGATTATAATACACTGTATAATAGTACCTGACTTCTTTCCACAAGGGTGAGAAAATAAAAATGTTGGTCTTATAATTCCAAGGACCATAGAGAAATCACTGAAAATGGTTAAATTAGCAGCTGCTTCAAACAAAAAATGAACAACTCCAAAAAAGACTTTTGTTCGTCTATGAATTTGGGCGTTTGTTGTGAATGGTTAAATTGTCTTTACAGATGTGCCTAGCAAGCCCAAAGGACCTCTGGAGATCAGCAATGTGACAGACAAGTCAGCTGACCTGAAGTGGAATCCACCAGAGAGTGATGGAGGCAGTCCTCTGACAGCTTACATCATCGAGGTTCGTCCAGATTCCAGATCCACGTGGACCAAGGCAGGCAGTGTGGATGGCACCACCACTACCTTCACAGTTCCTGACCTCCGTGAGGGAACTGAATATCACTTCCGTGTCATGGCTGTCAATGCCGAGGGTCAGAGTGCACCACTGGAGGCTGTAGACACAGCAAAACCAGCCAAAAAGAAAGGTGAGTTAAAATACTTTCTCATCCCATATTTATTAGGATGTTGGAGTGAATAACACTGTTTGTGTTGTCACTTTCTTGTCACACCTTTTCTACAACCCATATGTGCAGTTTTATAGAGGTTTTGTGAATGTTGCAGTTCCACCTGGTCCCCCAAGAGACTTGCGAGCTGCACGTGTGGGTCCTGACTACGTCACCCTAGAATGGAAGCCTCCAGCACAAGATGGAGGTGCTAAGGTGACACATTACCGTGTAGAGAAGTGTGAGGAGACCAATGAGGAATGGGTGAAAGTGGACGACATCAAGTCCCTAGACACGGCCTACAAGGTGACGGATCTGAAGGAAGGTGTTGGCTACTACTTCTCAGTGTCAGCCAAGAACGAGGTCGGCTTTGGAGAAGCCTGCGAGACAGAAGCTGCCATCAAACCCAAGAAACCAGAAGGTGTGTAGGGTTCCTGTTTAGAATGCTGGGCAGAGAATGTTCCTTTTTGAGAGAACTTCTTGCTCTTTTAAGCCTGGAGTTTTTCAGATCCATATTTCGGAAAATTATGCATTTAAAGGGGAGACTTTGCTACATCATATTTGAATCCATGAGGGCTCAGCTACTTATATCTTCCCAAATGATTTACTTATTTCAACAAACCTTGTACAACAGCATCGTCAAAGTTATTCAAAGATAAGTACTGTAGAGAAAGAAGGTGACTATTATAATGGTATTAATATATAAAAGTGTTTATAAAATTTGTACTTTGTGCTTTGACTGTGCTTTTACGAAAAAACTTTTTCTGTTTTTGCATTGACCAAATCTGTGACCTGTGATTGAACATGAGTTCCTAGCAACAAGATTATTTCATGTGAAGGGTCCCGAATGCAAATTTTATCTTTTTATTTCTTTATTGTTATATTTAAATGATTATATATTTTGAAGTTCTAATGACTTTACTAACCTACATTTTAAACTTTTAACAAAATTTTCAGGTCCACCTGGCCCTCCAACAGCTCCTATGACTGTGCAAGATGTCGACAAGACATCAGCTACGTTGTCATGGAAACCTCCAACGGAAGATGGAGGGTCTCCACTCACAGGCTACATTTTAGAACGCCGAGAATCCACTCGCACTGCCTGGACCAAACTGGACAAAATTGGATCAGACACATTGTCCTATAAAGCGCTGAACCTGATTGAGGGCAATGAATACTACTTCCGTGTTTCTGCTGAGAACAAACATGGAGTCAGCTCACCACTGGAAACAGATTCTACAGTCAAGCCCAAGAGTGCATATGGTAAGTTAAGTACACAGTATTTGATAATCTTTAGTTTACCATATGGTCTTCAATTTCTGACTGCCAGAAACTAACATTATTTCTTGTTTGATTTATGGTGAAATCTTCTGCTTTTCCAAAACCACAGCATAGAAATCAGTCCCAAGTGTTCACAGGTTGTTCACTAAACTGTATTTTTTGTATTGTCAGATGTCCCTAGTAAGCCCAAAGGACCTCTGGAGATCAGCAATGTGACAGACAAGTCAGCTGACCTGAAGTGGAATCCACCAGAGAGTGATGGAGGCAGTCCTCTGACAGCTTACATCATCGAGGTTCGTCCAGATTCCAGATCCACGTGGACCAAGGCAGGCAGTGTGGATGGCACCACCACTACCTTCACAGTTCCTGACCTCCATGAGGGAACTGAATATCACTTCCGTGTCATGGCTGTCAATGCCGAGGGTCAGAGTGCACCACTGGAGGCTGTAGATACAGCAAAACCAGCCAAGAAAAAAGGTGAGTTAAAATACTTTCTCCATCATATTTATAAGAATGTTGGAGTGAATGACACTTTTTGTGTTGTCACTTTCTTGTCACACCTTTTCTACAACACATATGTGGAGTTTTATAGAGGTTTTGTGAATGTTGCAGTTCCACCTGGTCCCCCAAGAGACTTGCGAGCTGCACGGGTGGGTCCTGACTACGTCACCCTAGAATGGAAGCCTCCAGCACAAGATGGAGGTGCTAAGGTGACACATTACCGTGTAGAGAAGTGTGAGGAGACCAGTGAAGAATGGGTGAAAGTGGACGACATCAAGTCCCTGGACACGGCCTACAAGGTGACGGATCTGAAGGAAGGTGTTGGCTACTACTTCTCAGTGTCAGCCAAGAACGAGGTCGGCTTTGGAGAAGCCTGCGAGACAGAAGCTGCCATCAAACCCAAGAAACCTGAAGGTAGGTTGTAGCACTGCTTAGAGTGAAGCATTTTCATTGTATAAACTATGGATTAATGCTGTTTGTCGTCTTAGCAAAAGTGTACGCCCAAGCTAAAATAACTTATTGAAAATTGTCATTTAGTTATATTTCCTCCGTAGTATTTACTCACTAGTTTAAATATCCACATATACCTGTCTTTGTAAGCCCTTACAACTCTTGGTGTGTGTGTCATTCGTTAGTTTACTGCAGCTTGAAATTGTAATTTTAAGGTCTGATTAATCTTAAAATGAGCTACTCAAAATAACCAACAGCTTCTTCACTTGATACCAATTCTTCAGGTCCCCCTGGCCCACCAACTGCTCCTCTGACCATACAAGATGTAGACAAGACATCAGCTACGTTGTCATGGAAACCTCCAACAGAAGATGGAGGGTCTCCACTCACAGGCTACATTTTAGAACGCCGAGAATCCACTCGCACTGCCTGGAGCAAACTGGACAAAATTGGACCAGACACATTGTCCTATAAAGCACTGAACCTGATTGAGGGCAATGAATACTACTTCCGTGTTTCTGCTGAGAACAAACATGGAGTCAGCTCACCCCTGGAGACAGATTCTACAGTCAAGCCCAGAAGTCCATATGGTAGAGTAAAATTCATGGTCTTTTATATTCATGAGGTTACTGTGTACAGTAAAATTTCTTGTTGCTTGAAATTAACATTGTTTTTGATTCCAATGATTAATCAGATTTGAGAATGGTATTTCTACTGCAGTCATTTATATACAAATTCACAGCAATTTCTCATTGGTGGTTTATAAACAGAATTTTTTTAAATCATCAGATGTTCCTAGTAAGCCCAAAGGACCTCTGGAGATCAGCAATGTGACAGACAAGTCAGCTGATCTGAAGTGGAATCCACCAGAGAGTGATGGAGGCAGTCCTCTGACAGCTTACATCATCGAGGTTCGTCCAGATTCCAGATCCACGTGGACCAAGGCAGGCAGTGTGGATGGCACCACCACTACCTTCACAGTTCCTGACCTCCGTGAGGGAACTGAATATCACTTCCGTGTCATGGCTGTCAATGCCGAGGGTCAGAGTGCACCACTGGAGGCTGTAGACACAGCAAAACCAGCCAAAAAGAAAGGTAAATAAAAGTCTTCATACATTTTTATTACAATTTTTAAGCTTATAAATGTAACAAGTGTCAAGCCAAGAAAACATGATGGATTATTATCTTACATCATTTGCAAAATGTTACAGTTCTTACAGATGGTCATTAGCTTTTGTTGTTTCCAGCAGTGCTGAATATAGTTTTTGAAACATTGCAGCTCCACCTGGTCCCCCAAGAGACTTGCGAGCTGCACGTGTGGGTCCTGACTACGTCACCCTAGAATGGAAGCCTCCAGCACAAGATGGAGGTGCTAAGGTGACACATTACCGTGTAGAGAAGTGTGAGGAGACCAGTGAGGAATGGGTGAAAGTGGACGACATCAAGTCCCTGGACACGGCCTACAAGGTGACGGATCTGAAAGAAGGTGTTGGCTACTACTTCTCAGTGTCAGCCAAGAACGAGGTCGGCTTTGGAGAAGCCTGCGAGACAGAAGCTGCCATCAAACCCAAGAAACCTGAAGGTAGGGCTTTGATTCTTTAAAAAAAATTTTTTGCTTGACAGTCTTTGAATCAGGAAATTGCAGTTAATCACACATGAAATTATTAGAGTCCCTCTTAATGTGTACCACATACAGCTTGAACACTAGCTTAATCCTGTGATAATGTATACAGCTAAACCAAGTGTTATGATAATTACAGTTGGCTGATTCAGCTACTTGCATCGCCTTAACTTAATTAATTTAGGGCTCTAGCAACTTGTAGTGCACTTTCCCACACATACTGTTCCTGATTTTGTTCATCTGTATGCATGTCTTTAGGAATGAATGTAAAGATCAGTACCTACTCTGAGGTGCATTATAAATAAACTCCCTTTAAAGGGCTGAAGTATTATAAGAATAATACTTTTGATTGGATGAATTTACTAAAATGCAAGACTTAAAAAAATCATTTTCAGGTCCTCCTGGCCCACCAACAGCTCCCCTTGTGGTACAGGATGTAGACAAAACATCAGCTACGTTGTCATGGAAACCTCCAACGGAAGATGGAGGGTCTGCACTCACAGGCTACATTTTAGAACGCCGAGAATCCACTCGCACTGCCTGGACCAAACTGGACAAAATTGGACCAGACACATTGTCCTATAAAGCACTGAACCTGATTGAGGGCAATGAATACTACTTCCGTGTTTCTGCTGAGAACAAACATGGAGTCAGCTCACCACTGGAGACTGATAGTGCTGTTAAGCCCAAGAGTCCATATAGTAAGTTAACTTACAAAATACCTTGTACAGACTCGCCTGTTGAAGAGTTTTGTATTTGTTTTTATAAATAAGACAGAAAAGCCTCAGAAAGACTTCACAATCCCTAACCATCAGGAATTTTTGTAACCCCTTTTTTGTGATTTATTTACAAAACAAATATGAAAAATACTTCAACTCTGCTTTTATGGTTCTTTATTTCTGTCCTGTGGGACTTTTTAAAGTCCCGCTTGGTGTGATAAAAATAAGAGTTATAAATTTATTGCCCTTCATCAACAAATAGGCTGTCCTTGTTAATGATTTATTAGGAATGTAGCATATACTTTTCTATAATTATCAGATGTTCCTGGCAAGCCCAAAGGACCTCTGGAGATCAGCAATGTGACAGACAGGTCAGCTGACCTGAAGTGGAATCCACCAGAGAGTGATGGAGGCAGTCCTCTGACAGCTTACATCATCGAGGTTCGTCCAGATTCCAGATCCACGTGGACCAAGGCAGGCAGTGTGGATGGCACCACCACTACCTTTACAGTACCTGACCTCCGTGAGGGAACTGAATATCACTTCCGTGTTATGGCTGTCAATGCCGAGGGTCAGAGTGCACCACTGGAGGCTGCAGACACAGCGAAACCAGCCAAGAAAATATGTAAGTACCCTGATTTAAATCACTATGGAGAATGTGGTGTACAGCTGGTAAATTGTGTAAACTGTATAGTTTTGCATTTCAGCTCTCTTCTCCTTTAGCGTTGAACAGATTTGCTTGAGATTAAAATGCAACATGATGGCTTCTTTTGGTTTAACATGGCTAAGAATACATGGGTAGTAATGTTGAGTCAGCACGATGCAGCACACTGTCTGTTGTAACAGCCCTTCCAGGGGCACCTGAAGGTCTGCATGCTGCACGTGTGGGTCCTGACTATGTCAGCTTGGAATGGATGCCACCAGCAGATGATGGAGGATCAAAGGTCACAGCTTACCGCATCGAGAAATGTGAGGAGACTAGTGAGGAGTGGGTCAAAGTGGCGGACATCACATCGTTAGACACAGCCTACAAAGTGACTGGCCTCAAAGAAGGAGTAGGCTACTACTTCTCAGTGTCAGCCAAGAACCAGGTTGGCTTTGGAGAACCCTGTGAGACAGAAGCAGTCATCAAACCCAAGAAACCTGAAGGTAGGTGGCAGTGTCATATCCGCTTTTTTATTATTAGTTTTTCACTCTTCGTAAAGGACACTTTCTCAGCCAAAACAAACTTGATATTTGTGGGTGGACAAAATGGTTTTTTTTAAAAATTTTTAGATTTAGTGTAAGTTAACCATTTATGAATGCACTTTTGTTTTTGCCCTCACTATAGAGCGGCCAGGTCCCCCTACAGGACCACTCCTCATCACAGATGTTGACCTCACCTCAGCCACCCTGAGTTGGCAGCCTCCACAAGATGATGGTGGCGCACCTATCACAGGGTACATTGTGGAGCGCAGGGAATCAACACGCAGCAAATGGACAAGACTAGACCACCTAGGTGCTGACACACTCACTCTGAAAGCCACCAGTCTCATTGACAGCTGTGACTACCACTTCCGTGTCATGGCTCAGAACAGAATTGGTCTCAGTGAGCCGCTGGAGACTGAAAAATCTGTCAGACCTCAGAGCCCCTTCAGTGAGTTCTTTTTGATGAAGATCAGAAATGTAGCTGTTATGTTTTCCTTTCAGCTACAGAAAAAAAATTTGATTATTTATGAAGAGATTCCTGGTCTGTGATCTACCATATACCACATGGGTGACACATGGGCTTATGTATGATTGCTGACTTATTAAAGGGCAGTTATATCATAAAGTTGAGTTCTGGAGAACTTCAGCCAGAAGTTTTATGTTGTCAACAGCAAAGCCATCCAGACCTGTTGGACCTCTGGAGGTCGGCAATGTGACAGACAAGTCAGCTGATCTGAAGTGGAATCCACCAGAGAGTGATGGAGGCAGTCCTCTGACAGCTTACATCATCGAGATGCGTCCAGAGTCTAGATCCACGTGGACCAAGGCAGGCAGTGTGGATGGCACCATCACTACCTTCACAGTACCCGACCTTCAAGCAGATACAGAATATCACTTCCGGGTGATAGCAGTCAATGCAGAGGGTCAGAGTTCACCTCTTGAAGCCAAAGACACAGCTAAGCCTGTAAAGAAAATAGGTGAGTAATGTGCTCTTTAGGTTCTTTTATTTATGTATATACATATATGATACAATGACACTAGATAAAATGTGATTAAATCTAAGATGAGAAATAAATAAGTTAAGAGAACAGTGGTATAGGGCTCATACAGGCAGGCTTTTGTTGATTGACTTCCTGGCATTTATTTTTTAGAAGAAAAAAAACGTTGTCTCCTGCAGTAGAACATGCTGTAAGTCAATTATTTCTCTGCTCAGTGCCGCCTGGCCCACCCAGTAGCCTACGTGTCACCAAGATTGGACCAGACTTTGTCACCCTCGAGTGGAAGCCTCCCCTGGAAGATGGAGGATCCAGAGTCACTGGTTACCGCGTGGAGATATGCGATGAGAGCTCAGATGAATGGGTCAAACTGACCGACCTGAAGGCATTCGACTTGAGTTTCAAGGTCACAAACCTGAAGGACACTGTCAGCTACCTCTTTGCTGTGTCTGCCCAGAATTCGGCCGGCTATGGTGAGCCCCGTGAGACAGAGACAGCTGTGAGACCCAAGAGACCTGAAGGTTAGTAACATTTGGCTGTGCTAGAGGGAATAGATGTGTCACATATTAACATGTACTTACACTTACATGCAAAGGTAGTGCAGATGTGGCAGCTGTTACTGCATCAAACACAGGGCACTGGACCGCATGAAAAAGAGAGATTTATATAGATATACCCTCATAGCAGGAAACAGATATGGTTTTACCACTGTGTGATACTGTCATTTTTTCTGATGCATAAAAGATTGTTTGCTCACACCCACTGCTATTGTTGTATAGTTTCATTTGTACCCAGCGTGATTAGACTCCTTGCTTTCAGATAAAAATGCATGTGCACATACAGAAGTGTAAAGATGTGATTAGACATTGGATCTTGTAGATGAGTTCGTTTTGGCAACATAACTGGCAGCCCCAGGCATACATAACTGCCTGTGGCTTCACATAGACAGTCACAGAGTTGGGATGTGATCAGCAGTGGGTTGCATGCACAGATTTATCCCTCCTTCCAGCCCCTGAAAGATAATTTGGAAATCATATCAGTATAAATAATGCAACACTGCCTCCAAGTCCCTAGATATAACTACACCACAATTTCTTGATTCAATCCCAAGCCAGAAAAAGTTGAACCTGGAGTAAAGGCGATTACCTCTCCTGGACTGCAACAGAAAATTTCTGCCGCTAAGACATAACATGCTGCAATGTGTGTAATACCAGTGAAAGATTGCTCGGTGATGCATCTTCAGGGATGTTACAGTAACATTCTATCAAGTTTGGTGCATGGCATTTATACTGTTACAATTACTGGTTTAATTTAAATGTTTTACTCAAGTCTTTGTTTTTTCTAGGCCCACCATCCAAGCCAACTGGGCCACTCAAAGTGAAAGACATTGAGCGCACTGCCGTCACACTTGAGTGGCAGCAACCCACAGATGATGGAGGTTCTCCTCTGACTGGCTACATTTTGGACAAGCGTGACTCTGGTCGGCCAACGTGGACACGAGTGGAAAAACTTCCTCCCAGTAAGACATCCTACAAGGTTCAGAACCTACTGGAAGGTTCAGAGTACTACTTCCGAGTCAGTGCAGAAAATAAGCATGGAGCCAGTGAGCCTCTAGAAACAGAGGTCACAATCAAACCCAAGAGTCCATTTGGTGAGTTCCTTAAGCGGCATTTATTTTCAGAAAATAATGTCAAATCTTCCTTTTTCAGCATTTTAGTATGTCTTGACAGAGGATGACACTAGTGTCTCCAACAGATTGGTGAAATGTGTGTTTTGTGTATTCAAATCAGTAAAGGAACATACAGGAAAAATCCAAGCCTTGGAACTTAAAGACATGGAGGTATTTGCAAATTTGTCATCGTCACAAAACCATCATTTTTACTGAGTAGGTTCATAATAATCAGAACACTTAAATCTGGTAAGAGCCGTAGGTTATGTAGCAGATTGCTAATTGTGTCACTGGTTACGATATTATGTTACAGACAAGCCATCCAAACCAACAGGCCCTATCAAATTCTCAGACATCACAAAGGATTCAGTCACTCTGTCATGGCAACCCCCGGATAGCGATGGCGGCCTGCCCCTTACCAAATATGTTATTGAGTACCGAGACATGCGCAGGACAGCTTGGATGAAAGCTGGTTCAGTGTCCAAGGAAAACACAAGCTTCACCTGTGCCAATCTGACAGAGGGTAACGAGTATACCTTCCGTGTCACAGCCGTCAATGATGAGGGTGAGAGTCCACCCCTGGAGTCGAAAGAAACCGTGAAGCCTCAGAGGGAGATAAGTAAGTAGAGCTTGTCAGAGAGGGATTACTGAGGTTTTTAGTGCATTTCTTTACTATATGTTTTCTCCGGCAAGGCAAGATTTATTCCTGACCCAGAGGGGCATATAGAAGTTAAAACCATACAAACACAAGCATACAGTATTACTACTATCAACAAGTCCCATAATGATAATAAATGGCAATATAATAAAAGCATATGAGATCACTGATCTTGACACTTTCTCTATTTTCTCTATCACTTTCTCTTTACTGTGGGGGCTATGTCTCATTTAAATTATTGATAAATTTTATGAAGTGCATTTTAAATATGAATCAATGCCTTCTTCAGCAATCCCAAGCGGTCCAGCAAGCATCTCTGTCAAAGACATTGGCAAAGACTTCATCGCAGTGGAATGGTCAGCACCCAAGGACAATGGTGGGTCAAAAATAACAGGCTACACTGTACTGTACCGAGAAGAGGATACAGATGAGTGGAAGCGAGCAGGAAATGTAGGACCTCTGGAGACTGGCTTCACTGTCAGAAATCTGTCTCTGGACAAGAAGTATTACTTTGCTGTGGCAGCTGAGAACAAGCTGGGTTTGGGAGACAGCACAGAGACCACTTCTCCTGTGTCGCCAAAGAAACCACTTCGTAAGTAGTTGAATGAAACAGTACAGTTAGGTCTATCGATTGATGAGCCAAGATATTATGTCTGGTAGCTCTAGTTTGTTTAATTTGAAAGACTATATTGTTTTGTTTTGTATGTGTGTGTGTGTGTGTTTGTGTGTGTTGCACAAGAGCTATTTGATGTTGAGCGAGGCTGGAAAATATTAATGTGTCCGTATCGGGAGATTTTTGTTACATGTGGCATTTTTAAGACAAATCTCCAGGCAGGCAGGCAGGCAGTCGGTGTTCTTTATTGGAAATATGCCTGGATTTTGTTCTTTTTGCAACATTGCTTTGGAAAATAGTTACAGACACAAAGGTGAGACAACTGATAGCAATTTGTATTGGCTGAGATGGAGGACTGTCGAAACTGGCTCTTCTACAGAGTTATGTCCCTTGCACCAGTATAAGAGAAAGTGGATTTAGTTTTCATGTTAGACACAGTTTTAGAACAAAATATGAATGCAAGCATATGATCGTGGTGACATTTCTTCCCAGACTGCTTTGGTGCATATTTTTGGGTCTATAATCCTTATTTCCTCAGAAAAACCATCACCACCTGAGGGTCCCATCAAGTTCACAGATATCCAGCGCACAGCTGTCACCTTCACTTGGAGGCCGTCACCAGATGATGGCGGTTCTCCCATCACACGCTACATCCTGGAGATGAGGGAAACATGGAAAATGGCATGGTCTCCAGTGACCACAGTCAAGCCAGACATCACCTCCTACTGTGTGCAGAATCTGAAGGAAGGAACAGAATACTTCTTCCGTGTCATTGCTGAAAACACAGTTGGCAAGTCAGAGCCTTTGGACTCTGATGGGATCATACCCAAGAGTCCCTTTGGTGAGAATAAGTGGTGCTGCTTCATTTGTGAAACAGAGTGATGGTGAAGTGTATAAGCCAAGAAATTAGAGCGTGACTGCTCAGTTGTTTTTGTTTTACCACAACGGGCTGTACTATTGAAGTTTAAAAGAAAACGAAAAACATCACTGCATTAAATGGAATGATCTTGCAGTCTGCATAGACTATCGCTATTCTGATAATCTGCAAGACACCAGTTAAGTTCCTGTATAATCTTTTCTATTTGTCTCATAAACATTCTGTGTAAATCCATTTTTGTAAGTGGACTCCATGTAAGCATAAACATTATTACTTTTACTTAAGTGCTAGTTGCAACATTTTCTGAGTGAATGTGATCCGTGCATTTTCAGCACCTCCAAGTCCACCCCAGGGACCATTGGAGGCAAGTGATATTACTGCTAACAGTGTGACATTGACCTGGAAACCACCCTTGTCTGATGGTGGTCAGCCTCTTATTGGATATCTTCTTGAGAGTCGCGATGTCCGACGCCCAGTGTGGTCTCCATTGGCCACACTGCCACCGGACGCCACCAGCTACATGGTCAAGAACCTTGTGACCAACAATGAGTACAACTTCCGCCTTGTTGCCCAGAACTCTGAAGGCAAGAGTGCACCACTGGAGAATGTCAAACCTTTCAAACCCACACGTGTTGCAGAAGTCCCCTCAGCCCCTCGTGGGTCCTTGCAGGTGACAAATGTCACGGACAGCTCAGCATTACTGCAGTGGCAGGCCCCTGAAGATGATGGTGGAGCAGATCTGACCCATTACTTGATCGATGTTAGTGTTGATGGGGGTGACTGGGTAAACTTAGGCAAAGTCGATGCCTACTCCACGAAGTTCCGTTGCCAGGACCTCAAGACTGATGTGGCGCATGTGTTCAGGGTATCTGCAGTCAACAGGGTTGGTGCAGGCAAGACTTTAGAGTCTCAGCCTGTCACACCTTCAAAACCACCAGGTATGGGTTATAAAATAGTCATCTCTATCTCTAAACTATTTGCAGCAGCAGCAAGACCAGAAGCTAGATGACTGTTAAAACTGTTAGCGATAACTATAGTTAATGTTTAATAATAAACATTTTAAAAAAAGAAAAGTTGACAATGTCGATTCTGATATTCTGGTAATGTTCGATATGCCATCGGAGTGCTGTTGCTTTCAAGGGGTAGTCGAATAGTGCAATTCCCACCAAGACTAGAGCTTGGGTCCAGATCTTGGCCTGGCACGTGCTTTCTCTGTGCATGGCACCTGTTTAGAGAAAGGCTACGTGCTATGATATATATATATATAAAGCTTGAGTGGTGGGCACAAAACACCGAACAAGAGAGTTGATTTTGATGAAGCACAGATGGAATGTTATGTCAGATTAAGTGTAAGTTTCACAAGGATCGTCCTCCTGGCCTCTTAAGCCTCTTAACAAAAACCACACTGCCATGTGATGTGACAGAGGCACCTGACAGACCAGTGGGTCCTTTGGAAGCCCTTGATGTTCAGAGGACATCCATCACAATCCGCTGGAAGCCACCCTTGCATGATGGAGGGTCTCCTCTAACTGGCTACATTGTGGAACGACGTGAAGCCAAACGCACATTGTGGACCAAAGTGACAACTGTCAAACCAGACATCACAACATATCAGGCAAGTATTTACATGTATTTTTTTATTGTTTGTAAGAGCCTGTTAGGGATCGCTAAATTGAGGATTTAGCACTCTGGGTCATAGTACAGTATTGTGACAAGAAATGGTTTTATATTATTTAAAGAAAGACTATTCTACTATTGTGTTTATGAATCTAACATCTGACTGGTCTTCTAAATTTTTCTTTTTAATTTTTGTCCAGTTACATTATGTTCTTTCTTGTACATTTTCTCATCATATATTCTCATGTGCCTGTAGGTTCAGAATCTTGTTGAAGGAAATGAATATGTCTTCCGTGTGTCTGCTGTGAACAAAGAGGGTACCAGCAAGCCATTAGAATCAGATGTGTTTATGGCTAAGAGCCCATTCGGTGAGTGAGACATACTTTGTAATTCTGTCATAGTTGAAATAGTTGCTTGGCATCCATTTATTGAAATACATCTGGTATCTAGTCATTACCCACAGACAAAGTTACAGAATCTCTGCTTTTGAGAATAGTTTATCTTGATTTATGATAAGAAAGATGGCAAACTCAGCTGGAACATACTCCATTTACCTCTGAAAACACCTTCACAGATAAGCCATCTGCTCCTGTGGGCCCATTAATTGTCACGAACATCACAGAGGACTCTGCTGACCTGGAGTGGAAGCCTCCACAGAGTGACGGTGGCACTCCCCTCACCTCATACTACATCGAGATGCGAGATGTTCGTCGGACAACTTGGTTGAAAGTTGCTGATGTCAAGCCATCAGTTACCTCGTTCACTGTCTCCAAACTTGTGCTGGACAATGAGTACCTGTTCCGTGTCGTTGCCGTCAATGTGGAAGGAGAAAGCCCACCACTGACATCAAGTACTCCCATATCACCAGTGAAGAAACTAGGTGAAGATGCGTTGCTGTACATGATTATGAATCCATGTCAGACTGCTATTGTGGGATGCATAATGGCCAGCAAACATTTGGTATATGATGTAGGCAAGTGGTGTGGTGGTGTAGGGATGTAGGCAAGTGGTGCTGCTGGTGTAGGGATGTAGGCAAGTGGTGCTGGTGGTGTAGGGATGTAGGCTAGTGGTGCTGGTGGCATAGGGATGTAGGCAAGTGGTGCTGGTGGTGTAGGGATGTAGGCAAGTGGTGCTGGTGGTATAGGGATGTAGGCTAGTGGTGCTGGTGATGTAGGTAAGTGGTGCTGGTGGCATAGGGATGTAGGTAAGTGGTGCTGGTGGTGTAGGGATGTAGGCCAGTGGTGCTGGTGATGTAGGAATGTAGGCAAGTGGTGCTGGTGGTGTAGGGATGTTGTTGAGGAGGAGGTGAACCCCAAAGTTCTCCAATTCAAGAGTCAAAGGCGGATGTCTGCCTGATGATTGCAGGACCTCCTGGTGCTCCAGAGCTGGTGCGTGTGAAGAGCGTAGGGAAGGACCATGCTGATCTCGACTGGGCTCCACCAAAGTCAGACGGTGGTGCAAAGATCACAACTTACCATATCTACAAGTCAAGTGTTCATCCACCTGTCTGGGAAGAAGTTTCAAAGGTATAAACCTTGTGTTTCATTAAAATTAGCTGCACTGTAATCTTGTAAGTTCATAATTTAAAGGTAGAGAGCACATTTTATGCTTGAGTGTTTTGTTTGTACCAATGTTGCCAGGCATTCTGATTGTCTTGTGCACACTGCACTGTATCTCTTAAGAAAGATATAGTATAATGATAAAACTTTTACCCCACCCCCAAAAAAAGAGGAACAAAAATTCCTGGCATGAATCAGTAAACTGGCTTCTGTGTAAGCTTATCTTCGGCAGAAACAAGGAAAGTGGACTTCTTCTAATGTTGCAGATGAAGTCATATGACACCTCCTGCACTGTAAAGAATCTCAAGGAAGGAACGGAATACCTGTTTGGTGTGGCAGCTGAAAATGAAGTTGGCCTCAGCAGGGTAACAGAAACAGGAATGTTTGTCAAGGCTTCAGTTCCTCTGGGTGAGCCTTTAGCTTTATAGACCATAAAATCACTAATGCATATGTGTGTATGCATGTGTGTGTGTGTGTGTATGTGCCTGTCTGGTCTGCGTATAATTATGTGAGTGAATACATGCATCCAATTATGTGTGCATGTGTTACTGAAGGAGGCTGTGTGCATGTGTGTGAGACCGAGGGAGATGTCTTTGTTGGAATTATTTGTATTTCTGTAACCAGTTAGGACATTACTGAACGGTTCAATAAAAACATCTTCTGTTAAATATTTTGTAGCAAAACCATCAGCTCCTACACCGCCGCTGGAGGTTGTTGACCACACACGGGAAAGCCTCACACTTTCTTGGCGTGCCAGTGAATCTGATGGAGGCTCCCCAGTCCTTCATTACGTTCTGGAGCAGCGTGAAGGATGGAAGACAAGCTGGTCACACGTGGCTAAGGTGGTACCTGGAAGCGAAAAGCTGACTCACTGTGTGGAGCATTTGAAAGAAGGGCAGGACTATTACTTCCGTGTGTATGCTGAGAATGCTGTGGGTGCTTCTCCAGCCATTGAGACAGAGACTGCTGCTAAACCAAGATCGCCATTCAGTACGTTTCGCTTTATTTGTTTTGCTTTTTCTTTCATTCATTTTTATTTTTAACATTATTATTACTTTAATCGGAATGCTCACAGCAGTGAAACTTGCTATGACCAGTCGTTGTTTTGGATCTGTCATTGCTATAGACCTGTTGACACACAAGGTGAAGTTCCATAAAATCTATAACTTTATCTCTTTGGCACGTTCATTTTCATGTGTCTGTTGTTTTTCATGTTAGATGCAAACACATTAAGAATCTGAATCAAAACTTGACTGAAATATTAGGGCTTGATTTTAATGGGACCCAGCTCATTCAAGTTTCACTGCCAGATGGTTTAACTGCACTTCTCCTTTTTTCTGTACCTATTTTTCATACTGCTTCGATACACACAGTGGTTATTGTGACAGTGTTAAATGTTTGTTCCTAAATGTATTTTGTTACATAGTATTCATATGAAAGTAAGGCATGTATATCTGTTAGAGTATGAAACAGTCTGGGTAGCATAAGAACAGAAAATAGAGAAACTACAAAGAAAAGGCAAGATATATTTTATCTATGAAACTAAAACCTACTTTCAATAAAAAGTTTTCTCCATCCTTGCAAACTTCAGTTATAAATTTTAATAAACTACATAAATAAAATTTCTATGAAAAATGTCTACTAGCAATCTTAAAACTGTAAAGTACAGGTTTTATGTAAAAAAAAAAAAAAAGAAAGAAAAAAGCCTAAATCTTATGGGGCCCAGATGTGAGATTTTGTTGAAATTTTTTTTATTGTTTTATATATTTATTGTTCAATTTTTTTTTTTGATTTGCTGATTTTATTTCTTAATGTTATGTGCATCATTTTGGTCCATGGTTAATACTAAACCTGTTTATAAAACATTGCAACTGTATTATAGTTTAATATTTTAATTTGTACTTAAGTAATATCTGTTTTTCTAAAATCTTGTCTTGAGTTTGCATGTGATCTTTGTGCTGGCACCCAGTCTCCTTGACATGGTATTAGAACATATATTGGGGGGTGGGGAGGGTTAGTGCATACCAAATGTGTGCATGATGTAGTACAACACAGCATGAAGTTGCTATTTCACCATAGCTATAACAGAGGCAAATAGATGTGGATGGTTATTAAGGCTGTTCTCAGGAGGCTGGTCCAAGCACATTTTTTCTAACACGTGCACAAAGTTCTGTTCAACTAGCATGCTGTCTAACACTTCACAGAAGTGCCGGCGCCTCCAGAAGGACCAATAGTATTTGAAGAGATCACATCCACCTCTGTGGTGGTGCGATGGAAGGCCCCTCGAGACACTGGGGGCCTGCCGATCACCGCTTATCACCTGGAACGCAGAGACAAGAAATACTACACCTGGATCAAAGTGGATAAGATCGCGGCCAAAATCACATCCTACTGTGTCCAGAATCTGCTGGAAGGAAACGAGTATTACTTCCGTGTCTTTGCTGAGAATGATGAGGGACTCAGTGCACCCCTGGAGAGTGCCGAATCTGTTATGCCACAGAGACCACCAGGTCAATTTGAGTGTGCATTTCCGGAGTGCCCAAGTTTGAATGCAATACATTCAGCAAACTTTTATCGAATATCATTTGTTATGCATTGTTCGGGATTCTTTAAGTTTACATGGCACGACAAAATTGCTGCATGTGACTTAACACTTAACAGTGTTGTGAAATATTCATTTAAAAATGCACTGAGATATGAATGTTTGTCCAATGTGTTTTTACTACGTTTGTCTGTATATGTTTGATAAAAGTTTGCTGCATTATCTTTTACCATCCCTTTTCTTGATATCATGAAACTTTTTTTTCCATTGTAATGTGCTAAAACATTTCAAGGGTGGTGGATAGTGAAGAACACAGCTAATGAGAAAACTGATGTTGGGCTTCAGCCACGTTTAAAAAATAAATTTTCTTTGCCTAGTCTCAAACCAAACCAGTTAATGAAATTTAAAATCCAATTTAAATGTTGAATAATATCACAGAAACTACAAGATTATGCATCTGGAAACATTTTCAAAAAATACTTTGAAGACTTGTCTTTATTAAGAATTACGTTTTAAATGTTCTAGGCATGTATAACATTTGCAAGTTTCCCTTTGCATGGAGGAATCTACGCCAGTTAGATAGTATTTGCAATATGCGGTAAATTAGTACATTAATCTTTGGACTTTAGCTTTACAGTCCAAAGGCAGACAGACTCTAACCAGACAATTCTTTCTCCAATTTTAGCAATCCCATCCACCCCAACAGGACCCATCCGCTTCAGCAATGTGCAAGAAACATCACTGACACTGGACTGGCTGGCACCAAAAGATGATGGAGGTACACCAGTCACTTCCTACTTGATCCAGATGTCTGAGGATGGGGCTGATTTTCTTGACCTTGGTCAGACAGATGGCAAGACAACAAAACTGAAGGTCAAGGACTTGACAACTGGGCTGCGGTACATTTTCCGTGTATCAGCTGCCAACAAAGTCGGAGTCAGCAAGCCTCTCGAGTCAGAGCCTGTGGTTCCAAGAAGACCACCAGGTGCAGTATATTTCTGTACTTCTCTGCAACTTTTGTTTCCGAAAGAAGCTGTTATATCCCATCTCCCAGTAGGCCCACCTAAGATTTTTTGGCATTGCTTATCAAAACTTTATTTACTACAGAACCTCCGTCAAAGCCGCAGGGTCCAATCAAGGTCTTAGATCTGACTAAGAGCTCTGTGACCATTGGCTGGCAACCACCTGAGGATGATGGAGGCCTTCCACTCACAGCATATGTTCTGGAGAAGCGAGAGTTCCCACGCACAACCTGGAACCGTGTGGACAAGATCAGTCCAGAGTTCACCAACTATTGCATTCAGAACCTCCCAACAGGTTCTGACTGCTACTTCCGTGTCACCGCTGAGAATAAAGCTGGTGCAGGTCCACCGCTGGAGATGGACAAGCCTGTGAAGATCAAGAGTCCATATGGTAAGCAGATGGACATAAGAGATTTCAACACTTTAATTCTGCTAGTTCACTAACAACTGGATTTCCTATTAGTTCAGGTGGTACTCAAAGTATAACAAATATGGAGGCAGGGGACTTATTCGTTAACTGATACTAAGCTCCAGGTTTGTGACAAATAGATGGGAGAATGAAACAGACATGGTCCGAGACAATGACTTTAGTACCAGCTCATTCACAAGCTTCCGGGGGGATTTTATTTTTCCTTTTATCAGATTTACCCTCTGCACCTGTGGGCCCAGTGCTTGTGTCGAACATCACCGACAGATCAGCAGATATTGCTTGGAACCCACCTGACAGCGATGGAGGCACACCTGTTACAGGCTACTTAGTGCAGATGCGTGTTATTCCTCGCTCGACGTTCACAACAGTACAGCAAACAACAGACACAGCACTGACCTTGACTGGTCTGGTCCCAGACAACCAGTATATGGTACAAATAATTGCTGTCAATGCAGAAGGTCAAAGCCAGCCTCTCGTCACCAGGGAACCAATCTCTCCGCAGAAGATTCTCAGTAAGTGTCTTATTCTCAGAGTCCCATACACCCTGCATATTATGCACATATTACTATCAGTGCTACATATCTCACCAACACAGTATGGCAGCATATCACAAGAGAAAGGCTTTTCAGCATATACCTGAAGCTGTTTTGATTTAAGCTATAAACATCCTTTAGATATTTTATTTCTGACTTTGGTCAAAATTAACTGCATAACCTAAGAGAGAGGAGAGAAAGAATGAGCATGTGCACATCTACTCTTACAATAAGCTTGTGTGTACATATGTAGCTATTGATACTGTACATCAATGCCAGAAATACTCTGAAACTATGTTACACCACCTGCTCAGGTGTGCCGGATTCTCCATCATCCATCCATGTCCGTGGCATCAGCAAAGACAGTCTGACATTGGAATGGTCTCCCCCTGAGTATGATGGCGGTGCCAGAGTGCGCCATTACATAGTGGAGATGAGTACTGGGGACAGTGGCCCGTGGGAAAAGCTGAGCTCTGTGGATCATTTCAGAACCCAGTTTTTGGTGACAGATCTGAAGCCAGAAACAGACTATCTGTTTGCTGTGTCTGCAGAGAACGAAGTTGGCATTGGCCCGCAGCAAAGGACTACTAAACCCATTCGTCTGGAGAAACCCATCTGTAAGTTGTGGTCCAGCATCTCTATCTTTTTTTTATTATTATTTTACTTAGTTGAAGAAATAATAGTTTAATTTAAAATTAGTTTTCTGTTTTATAGATGACAGAGACTTTTGTGCTGTTCAAAATGAATTATAAGGAGGTACAAATATGAGGCTTACAAACAAGTGATTCATTGTTTGCACAGGATAGTTTGAATAAAAATAATTTGTTAAAAACTTGGGTTTTTTTCAGACCCGCCTTCGCCACCAGCTGGTCCAATCGTTATCTCAGATGTAACACGATCCACTGCTCGCATAGCGTGGAAGCCATGTGAAAATGATGGGGGATCCCCAGTGACGTTGTACACCATCGAGAAACGAGACACGTGGAAGACCAGCTGGATTCCAGTTGAGCGTATTCCTGCCGATCGCCTGGCATATGAATTCTCACACCTGCAGGAAGGCCAGAGCTTCTTTGTCCGTGTCTATGCAGAAAATGTGGCTGGGCAGTCAAAATCCCTGGAGTCAGACCAACCTGTTACTCCTAAGAGCCCCTACAGTAAGCATTGTCTGATGCACTTTTCGAAGCTCAAGCAGCATGGGTTAGATTCATTGAAACTGTTGGTGAAAGTGGTAAACTTAAAGCAGTAGACCATTCTAGCAGATGTTTTAATGTAAAGTCTGGGCATGCTGCTGCCTGTATTTATTTTAAAATGTCACTGAGGTCTGCTAGGAATTCATAGTCTGATATAATTTTGTTGTGACAGTCATTTACACTCAGAGTCCATTTTTCCAGAAAAGCCATCGGCTCCAAAGGCTCTAGAAGCCACAGATGTCACAGAAACAACAGCATCTCTGAAATGGCAGCCACCAGATGATGATGGTGGCTTACCCATCAAGTCCTACACTGTTGAGCGTCGTGACAAGCGCTGGGGCGCTTGGGTCAAGGCTGGAACCACCAAGGGCTCTATAATGACCTTTGATGTCACAAACTTAGTCACTGGCCAAGAGTACTATTTCAGAGTGTCTGCAGAAAATGAAGAGGGCTTAGGGCCTGCAACAGAGATGAAAGAAGCCATCATGCCAACACGAGAGCCAGGTCAGAATGCTCTATGAGTATTAAGAGGTCTTATCAGATTTTTATATTTTTAAGGAATATTTAATAAGGAATGTATAGATTTGATGGTTAACTCCCTTAAATTGCTGTCATAAATGCTTGTATGGATTTCTGCTGTTTACAGCTGAAAGTCTTACGAAGGAAAGCTAGCTGGCACAAGTCATCGGGGGTTTTTCAGCTCCTTCACTTTTTAAAATTCTTTTTTGACAGTTGCTCCTGAGGCACCACTCGGACCAGTCTACTTCAGTAGTCTTGAGGCCACAAGTGTCGTTCTGGAATGGCGGCCACCTCGTGACAACGGAGGAGCCCCAGTCACAGGTTATAAGGTGGAGATGTCCCTGACTCAGGATGTCTGGACGGAGATAACCATCACTGAGGCTGATGTCACCAAGATCAAAGTCAAAGATCTCACCACTGACCAGAAACACTACTTCCGTATCTTTGCAGTCAACAAGGTGGGAATCAGCAAGCCCCTGGAGTCTGACTCAGTCATTCCTAGGAGGGCTGTTGGTGAGTGGCCATCTTCCTTTCTTATACAACCTTATTTGTACTTTAGTTATGTGATGATTCATGAAATCATTATGTTTTCCTCTGGATCTTTGATACAACAGAGTTACACAATTTACCACATCACAAATAATTTGTAGGTGTCTTTCCATCTTATGCTGCAGTCTATGTATTTCGTTCATATTCTTGCCAGTACCAAATGCACCAAAAGCCAGATTTGCAAAATAGGTGCTTTATGTTTGTACAGGTTTACCAGGCAAACCATCTGGCCCACTGGAAGCCAAAGACATCACAAGAGATTCAGTCAGGCTGGAATGGAAACCACCTTTGGATGATGGCGGGTCTCCCATCACTGGCTATGTCATTGAAAAGCGTGAGGCACTGCGCATGACTTGGTCTCGAGCTGAAAAGACCACCGATGATGAAACAACCAAGGTGGTGAAAGGCCTGGTGGAAGGAGATGAGTTTTACTTCCGCGTTGCCGCTGTCAACAAGCAGGGAACTGGAGAATTTTTGGAGATGGCTCGCCCTGTCAAAATCAAGAGTCCCTACGGTGAGGCTTATTTTTAAAACCTATTCTAGAAGTGCATTGTTAAACAAATGCTAGTCTTTCTTGGGCTGAGAGGATTTCACATGTGTAATAACAAGCTCTGAAAAAAATTAAAGAAAAAGCATAAGAGAAAGATTTTGTTTTCATTTTTCCAAACAGATGTTCCCTCGCCACCAACAGCACCACTCAAGATTCTCCAAGTTACAGAAGACTCGGCAACAGTTGAGTGGGGACCATCTAAGCATGATGGTGGCACTCCCATCTTACAATATTCCATTGAGATCCGGGAGTCTCGCAGGAGCACATGGGGCCGGGCAGGTGTGGTTGATGCTGCCACTACAAAATATGTCGTTCGTAATCTGGTTGTGAATAATGAATATTACCTTCGCATCCGTGCCATCAATGCTGAGGGTGAAAGTGCACCTTTGGAAGGAGAGGAATCCATCATCCCTCGAAAGAAGCTAGGTTAGTGACAAAATATGTTTTGGTGTTACAGTTTTTATAACTCTTTAGTTGTGACGGATGTTATTATTTCTTCTTCTTGTGTTGCCCGACTCTAGAACTTCTGAGAAAAGACCTTATCCCTGTTAAATTCACTGGATTCCCATCAAAGTTTAAGCTTGCTCTTTTGCTATCTGCTAGTAACAAAACTGTCGTTTGTCATTTAGCAGTATTTCTATACAAAGCTCAGAAGCGTTTGGAACATATAAGCGCATGAAAAAATGTTTGCCATGCCGGTATATTGGTTTGTTTAAAGAGTTTTATTCACTTGGTCACTTTAGTTATTCACGCTGTAAAAACTTCTCCTCTTCCAGAAGGGGCCCTGGCCTCGTTGAAATAAATTTTGTTTTAAGGATGTTATTATCTTTATTTCTAGGTTTACACATTTTGGCATTTTAATATAATGTAATAAGGTTTATTTTGGGAGCTTTATTGTTCTTATGTTTTGTCATGAAAAAGATTTTTTTATTTTCTCCTGTGCCAAGCTCCCATGTAGAGATAAAAACAGTAGAAGTGTTTCCCAAAGCAAGCTATTATGTGAGGAATATTCATGTCATAACCTTTACACGGCACAACAGAGGTTCCCCAACCACCAGCAGCTGTCATCATTCGCAAGACCACTGAAGATGGGGTGACTTTAGAATGGAGACCTCCAGTCAACGATGGTGGAGCGCGTATCAAGGCATACCATGTGCAAGTCAAAGAAGACGCAGCCAAAGCCATGTGGGAAGAAGTAACTCAGGTTGATCCTTACACAACTCAGTACATTGTTGAAGGACTGGATGTTGGCAAAAACTACAAGTTTGGTGTGTCAGCAGAGAATGAGGTTGGCGTTGGTGACCTTTGTCTTGCGGACAAATCGGTTGCACCCAGAAAGGCTGTCAGTGAGTAGAGCTTACTCTTACCTTTCTTTCTTGTCACTAGATGGAGGTAGAGCTTTATATTTCATCGCTATGGAGACGGGATTCCTTAAGAAAAACTTAATTGTTACTTTCAGAAGAATGATCGTTTAATGGAGAAAGATGCTCAAGTGCAGGAAGGAAACTGCTTTTAAAACTGTCAAACTATTGGTAAAATATCAGAAGCTTAGTCCCTTCCTTTTGATCACACAGAGCCTCCGTCACCACCTGAAGACTTGAAGGTATCAGAGATCCGCCGTGACTCAGTTGTCATTGCCTGGCAACACAGTAGAGATGATGGTGGCTCTCCAATCACCAACTACATTATCGAGAAGCGTGAAAGCTGGAAGACATCTTGGGCCCATGTGGATCGTGTGCGTGGCACAGTGACATCAGCAGAAGTGATCTACCTGCAGGAGGGAACAGCTTACAACATCCGGGTTCTGGCAGAGAATGTGGCCGGCCTGTCTGAGCCAGCCGAACTAACAGAGCCTGTTGTTCCCAAGAGTCCTTACAGTAAGTGTGTGCAAGTTTACTCTGGGTTTGAAGATTTTCAGCTAATTATCATCTTCATGAAATATGGCCTACCTTTAGTCTTGTTTAATTTCTCATTCTGTCCAATTGTGTTTCCAGGATCTGAAAGAAACTTCATAATGAATGACCAAAATCTACAACTAGTCTTCCTGATGTTTGTCATTTTTTAAATATGAGAGGGAAGAGCAATGATATAAAAATCTGGATTTAAAATCTGTATGCAGTTTATTTGAACGTTTTGCATGCTGTCTGGTTCAGGTGTGCCTTCACCACCTGTGGGACCAGTAGTAGTGACCAACGTGGACAGTCAGTCTGTGACACTACAATGGCAGCCTCCAGAGAAGGATGGTGGTTTGCCTGTCAAACGCTACGTAATAGAGAGGCGAGAGGCCAAGAGACAAGCCTGGGTGAAAGCAGACACTGTCCGTGCCGGCACCACTACATGCACTGTTGACAACCTCATGGAAGGTAGTCACTATGTGTTCAGAATCTCTGCCGAGAATGATGAAGGACTGAGCCCACCACTGGAATCCGATGCTCCTGTCACATGCAGGAGAACACCAGGTAATTCTGGTGACAATTTCTGGCAACCATGTTAGTTGTTATATAGACTTGAATTATCTCTTGAAAATGAAATTGGTTTGACATGACAGATTTACTGACTGACAGATAGTCAGCTGAAGATAGTGGTACATTTGTTTTTTTTTAAATTGTGAGTATTTGGATGGCTGCAATAGGTGGCACTGGTCAGGTTTTACAAAATGTATTTTGCACTGGGATCAGTGAAATTTTTGTTTTGGGGGATAAGTGGCAGGGGGTGTATTCCGTTTGGTGTTAGTTTGCCTTTAGTTTTCCTTTCGTTCATCCTATTCACCTGCCTTTAAGGAGGTGAATAAAGAATTTTTTAAAATCTGGTCAACAGAGAAGCCAGGATCACCTGCAGGCAAGCTAAGAGCCACAAAAGTCTCTCAGGACTCTGTGACACTGGACTGGCTTCCTCCACTTGACGACGGAGGATCCCCACTGACTGCTTACATCATTGAGGCCAAGGATGCTCAGTCCAAGGACTGGTAAGTGTTTCTTTTGAGCTGCCCAATGTTCATTCAGACACTAAATGTTTGTGTTAAATCTGCTACATGTATGAAACCTTGTTTGTCTTGTATGACTTGAAATGGTAACAGTTGTGAGTTGCAAGTATATCTCTTGTTGCCTATCCTGTACAGGTACACAGTGGCTGAAGTCAAGCCTGAAGCTTCAAAGCACACTGTCAAGAACTTGACAGAAGGTGAGGACTACAACTTCCGCATAAGTGCAGAGAACGCCATTGGTCGTAGCAAGCCTGTGGAACTAGATTCAGCGGTCAAGCCATGCAGACCAATAGGTAAGACTGTAAACCTTTTTAAAATAAACATTTGCATGTATTGTGCCACCATTGTTCATCCTATCAAACAGAATTTTCTGCAGTTTAATGATCTTTCCTGTTACTGCTTTTTAATTTTTCTGAATGTCATTAGTAACTGAAAAAAAATATTCTTGTTTAACTTCTGCTGAGGCAAAAGGCTGGAGTTTTGATAAATTTTACATAAGAACTGTGCTCAAAACGAGGCTTATGGTGTCATCTTTGCAGAAACTCCAGGTGCACCAAGAGGTCCACTGCTGGCCAAAAATGAAGGCCGTGATTCTGTGGCCTTGTCCTGGCAGCCACCGCTGGATGATGGAGGGTCGCCTATCACTGGTTACATCATGGACAAACTGGATGTGCAGCGGGGAGGCTGGGTGCGTGCTGCCCGCGTCCCTGCAGGAGCCACGAGCCATGTGCTTGGTGGACTCATTCCAGGACACGACTACAACTTCCGTGTTTATGCTGAAAATCAAGCTGGTGTTGGACAGCCGCTGGACCTCAAGACCATCATAAAGGCCAAGAGTCCATATAGTTAGTTTCAGAAATGTGAAATTATTTCTTGATGAAAATCATTCTCTGTGCTGAATATGCCCTAAAACCAATCATCATTGACACAGTGAATGCCTGCAAGCCATATTACAGCTAAAACTAAAGCGTTGGTTTCTGTTAATAAAGCTGGTGTTTTAAAATTTCTAATTAAAATTATGTTGCGTCCATTAAAATGCTGACGGGAGCAGGAGGATGAAGAGAGACTGGTTTTATACAACTCTAAAATTATTGTCTGTCTTCAGCTGTGCCTTCACCTCCACGAGAAGTCAAAGTGGTTGAAGTGCTGCAAGATGCTGTCACACTGGAGTGGTCTCCTCCTGAAAATACAGGGGGTCTAGACTTGCTTGGGTATGTTGTGGAGCGCAGGGAGGTTGGGCGCCAGCAGTGGGCACGCGTCGGCCAAACTGCTGCAGACGTCTTGACGATAGTGGCACGAAATCTGCTGGAAGGTCGTCCATATGCTTTCCGAATCATGGCAGAAAACCAGGAGGGTCTCAGTGAACCTGCCATGTTGCTCAAACCCGTCATACCTGAAAGACCAATTGGTGAGTTTGAAAAAGGAATAATAAGCAGTGTTGAAAAATGCTTTTACAAACACCTCCCCTCCTTCATGACACTACAAGATTTGCCTAAAGTATCATTGCCCAAAAATAATAAGTTATGTTGTTTTTCCATTTTCTTTTTTTTGTGTGTGTGTGTTTCATTTATTATTTTCACCAGCTGTCTGTATTTTATCCTATCAATCCTTCTCTTCTACAGAACCGCCAGGCCCACCACAAGATCTGGAGTGCACAGACGTAGATAGAGAGTCTGTAACACTCACCTGGAATAAACCCCTGACAGATGGTGGCTCCCCTGTTGTGTCCTACATCATCGAAAAGCGAGAAGGCAAAGCTGCCTCGTGGTTGCAGGTAGCCGACATCGGCTTCTCTACCCATGTGTATACCATACAAGGGCTTATTGAAGGCTACGAGTACTTCTTCCAAGTTCGTGCAAAGAATGCAGCAGGCAACAGTGAGCCAGCAACTCTCAGTGCTGCAGTTGTTCCTGCTAAACGTAAAGGTAAAAGTTCTTTTGCAGATTTTTGCTGTTACATATACCATGAAATGAACTGGATAATAAAAGTTTAATTTATTTCAGATGGTTGACAAAACTTTTCTTGCTTTCTGTTGGTCTCAGTCTGATTTTTAAAAAAATTCTCATGCAAATCCTGGCAACAAGCCTGCAAGCATTTTAAAAGGACTTTCTTTTTTTTTTTTGTCACAGAAAAGCCAACAGCTCCAGTTGGACCTCTTGAATGCCTTGGTGTGACCGAGGACTCAGTGACCTTGTCCTGGCAGCCACCAGAGAGCGATGGTGGAGCTCCGCTGACAGGTTATGTTGTGGAGAAGTCAGATGTGAGGAGACCCAAGTGGTTGAGAGTGGGTAAGGTGCCTGCAGACCAGACCAGCACAACCGTTGAAAGCCTTCTGGAGAATGTGGGCTACTTCTTCCGTGTCATGGCAGAGAACAAAGTTGGCCTCAGCCCTCCACTCGAGAATACAGAGCAGTTTAAACCCAAGTGCCCCTATGGTTAGTTATCTTTATTTTTGGACATAGGATGACAGTTTGTGTGGATCAGTAGTGACACCTGCTGGTTACATTTGCTTTGCCCCTTCCTGACACAGAAATCTTTTCACCATTTGACTTTGAACTGTAAGCTGGGCATATTTTTTTCCCCAGAAAATCTAAATCATAATTTCTTTTCGGTCATCATTAGGCCCACCATCTCGACCCGTGGGTCCCATCAAGACTTTGCAGATGACCCGTGACTCAGCCACAATTCAGTGGCAGCCTCCAGCATCAGATGGTGGCTCTCCTCTGACTGGCTATGTGGTGGAGCGCAGGGAAGAAGGCAGGCTGAGCTGGATGTACTGCGGTCGTACTGATTCCGATGTCACCATCTTGACGTGCCCAGCACTTACCGAAAATGCACAGTACCACTTCCGTGTCTACGCTGAAAACAGATACGGCAGAAGTGAGCCACTGGAAACAGAATACTCCATCATGCCCAAGAGGATTTTTGGTGAGTGCCATCTTTTTATGAACCTGATTTTTAGACCAACACTGGTGCTGTGCCCCATTTCCACTGTGCTTCACCATCTATGGTTCAGTCATTTGGCTACACCCATTTCGATTTCTTTCTCTTTTTTTCACATAGCTGGTCTGTGTTACCCCAAAAATGTGCATAGGATGCAAGACATTCCCCTAAAGACCATTGATTTGATTAGTGTGCTGTCTGAAATGAACAGCTAGATGTAGATGGTAGGCAAACAACTTGGATTCCTTTGATTTGCAAAATAAAGGAATCATGCAGTATTTGTGCTGTGCTGTCCAGAAATGTGCTAGAAGAGGTGATTGCCATGACCGTGCTGTGTTGGTAAAGCATGCCTCTTCCATTAGCTTCCCACATGTGAGAGTCTCTGTAGTGGCTCTACACTGCAGTCCTATTTAGTTCACATATGATAGGATTTATGTTGGTGCTCAGCACCCCCACCCCCACCCCACCCACCCTAAAAAATATCTACTAATGCCAGGCCCAAGGGTTCTATATGCCTCTCCATACAGTTTGTATGACAGTCCCAGAGTACACATGATTGCAGGCTCATGTTGTCTGTTGCCATATTTTAGGTGTTTTTCAGCGAAATGTTATTCCTTTTGAAAGAACCGTGGGTTGGATAACAATGAAGACAAAATATGCAGACATAATCTTATTAACCATGCTATACTTAAAAGTTACATTTAGGAACCATAAAGTCATTTACGTTCAGTTTATAGTGTTCAGAAATACATGAGACCAAGGGTAGCAACATGTATACGTGCATAGGCAGCGATCATATACAATTACTTTTGCAAAGCAACACATATTTCAAATCACATTCTTACTGATTTTGAAATGTTCTTTAAAGATAACTGTGCTTTCCTCATTTTGTTCATTACTCCTGGCTTGGTTGAAGTGAGTCAGCAGCCTTATAGATGCCAGAGTTTATTACTTTAGATGTTTGAAGCTTTATATTCTCACATCCTGTCAAAGCTTTTGCTGTTCCAGGAGTTACGTATGCATGGAGCTTTTATTTTTATACTTTTATTGCATGAAATTGGCAAGCTTGCATCCCGCCTAATCAAAGTTTTTTTTTAAAAAATGATGATAACAAGAGGTAAAGAAACCAGGCAGTTTATTTCCTTGCATGTAAATTAATGAATAATTTGTGATTTAACTTTTGAATGTTTTCATTGTTTGTGAAAAGTATGTTATTTTTAACTTAACTGATAACATCACGTTCAGGATTAACCTTTTATATATATATATAATTATGACACATCTGATTAATTTCTTTGATGCATGAGATCTGACAACTAATTTGCATTTGTCTAACAACTGCTGTAATTTAATGCAATTGCTAAACAGATTAACATTTTTTTTAAAATCCTGCTTGAGTGCTAATGCACAAAGTTCAGTCCAGCAAAGAAACTGCAGCTAAAATGGCTGACTTCTTTGTGATAACTGTTTTCTGCAGAGTTTGCTGGTTCGTCTTGGCTTAAGGTGGCTAACCTTCAACCCTCCATTGAGGTTTACCTTACGCAGAGCCTCGTCCGTTATGAGTACATTTTCCAAATTTATGCGGATAACCCACTGAGTTGTGTCTGGGACTCTATAGATCTGTCCTCCATTGAGGGAAGATTCTAGATTTAAGAGATAACTTGTGTCATCTATGAAGATATCATATATTTTCTCGATTTGCTCCATTGGTTAACAGTGACTTCAGCCAAATGCTCTTGGAACTTTTTTTGGATCACCTCATTGTAACATCTAGATTTTTTTCACAAACCAAGACTAGACTGATTAGTGTGTATATTTGTAACTGATATACCTATTCTTTTTTTCTGCATGTACTATCCCATTGAAAGTAGGTACATGTAATTTCGATAAAATCCAATTAATGAGCAAGGAAACAGGATTTCTTGAGTTTTTTTCCTGACAAAAATTTTCGCTACATATTTTACATATCTTTCTGATATGTGAGACAGATTCGACCATTCTCATGAAGCATGAGAAAGTTTCGATATGTATATAAGATGAATGAAAAATGCTTAAAAAAATTGCAGTAACTAGTGAAAAGTAATATGCTTTTTTTTAAAGATAGAAATGAGTGTGCTTGAAAAGTAAGGCATCATGTGCTTTTTAAAAAGCAATGAGATGGCATTGTTGGCTTCCACTGCATACTTATTATCATAATGTTGTAGCATTAACCATTTCATCTTGCATGGATCAAAATCTGCTTCTAGCTAACTTAGTAGTCTAGCTAGCTTTTATATGCATCATATGCTAATGTAAGTGGTGGCTTCATTTGCCTGTTACTGTTCTTGGCAGCTTGCTGTAACCATTTTCAATGAGGGTATTTAGCTGATCTGCAGATGTTTGCTGTCTGACACATTTTCTATCACTACTTGTAGGTAAAAGCAGAGTGACTATTTTCCTTTTAACTATGGTCCTAGTTCACGTATAATTATTCGTGTGTGTTGTGCATACTTTGGTTTCATTGCTAAAACTCAGTATGGACTGTTACCACTTGAACACTTGAAAGTAATTTTTGAAAAAGAAAACGAGAAGAAGCTGTGCCCTCAAAGCTTATTCACAGCAAAATGTATCAGAGCTGATTTTATGAAACAGGAACTAGAATCTGCTTAATTTAAGGAAACAGCCAGCAGTTATGAAAACTCCCCAGTTTTCATGTATATTTTGGCTGAAAGTTAGTGCTAACCTTTACCCTCTCACCAAAGCCACATGCTCATTGCTTTTAAGAAGTACATCTGCATTACTGTATGCTAGTGTCACTAGATTTAGTAAGGACTCCATAAGTGACCTTTTCCTGCCTTATTTTGTAGCATGGATTACATAAGAGGCTATAAATAGTGTGCACTGGTTCTGAGAGATGATTAACCATTCCGTATCTGGAGGAAATATTTGATCAGTTTTTTTTATATTTGTGACCGGTGTCATAAACAGCTGTAGAACAAATCTCAGTGTCCAGAATACAAAAGAACACAGCAAGGAAATGTAATGGAGTTTAGACATCAGATGTGAATTCTCCTTCTCTGTAGAAATTAAGATCTCCTACTATTTTAACTTGAAGCTCTAATAAAGAGAGAAAACAGTTTCATTTGTTTTGCTGCTTTGTGTTTTTGTTTGTATTGTTCAAATCTAACAAATGTGTTTTCATCTTTTTCTTACATCTTACACTAACCTAACAGTTTCACACTTTGGACTGCTGTCTCACTTTAGAAAGTCAAGAAAGTTTCCAAACAATGGGGGGGGGGGGTGGTTTTGTGAGAGGAAGGAATAAAGAAAACTTAGTAAGTTAGGATGCCACGCAGATCACAAACAGATTAAACTGCATGGGATTACAGACACTATACATTTCAGTAATATGAAATGTTGTATGCTACTGACATCCATATAAATGTATGAGTTTAAGAATAAAATTCTGTTTCTTGTAGTTTATTTGCTATTTATTTATTTGTGTATTTTAAACAGGAAAGTGTGTCATAGTGAAGGTTTCCCTTCCAACAACTGATAAATGCTACCATTTGGAAATGTTTACAGTAATTTACCCATCTAACTATAATTTAACCATGTAAATGGAGAGTAAATGGGGCCAGCACCAGCATGAATGCTTCAGTGCCTTTTTTTCCTGATGCTACAATTAACCTTTCAAAAGTCATTATCAAAGTCTTGAATGTGCATCTGCACTCCACCTCTTCTCCAAAGTACACCACCTCAAGATTGACTTTTTTTGTGATGAATGGCTTCACAAGCCAACTTATCAAGTTTTACGCAAACAGCTTAAAGTCCTTTACTCTCAAAACTCCACGCCTCACCACCCCAAACAGGCAAGCCGTCACCACCAGGAAGCCTGAGAGCAGAGAAAGTCGACAAAGATTCGCTGACGTTAGCATGGACTGCTCCATCAGACGATGACCAGGCCATCTCCCGCTACATCATTGAGATTCGTAGTGCTGACTCTGACCAGTGGGAGCCATTGTCAGAGGTTTCAGGACGCACCAAATGGTTCATGGTCAGGAATCTGCCACCTGGTGGCTCTTTCTACTTCAGGGTCATTGCAGAGAACCCAGCAGGTCAAAGTGAGCCTGCAGAGTTGTCTGTTCCTGTTGAGCTCAAGGCAAAGAAAGGTATGCAAGATAGTTATGTTGTTCGTTTATTGTTTTTTGCTTGTTTTATGTTTTGGTTTTCATTGAATAATGCAACTTGAATGGTAGCTTTCACTACAAAGCATGATTGCTGAGATTTGTTTTAACCCAGTATAGTTGGCTTTTAAAATGTTGTCAAAGCATGAGCTGATTTTGCTTGAGCCAGGAATGTTAAATTTTAAGTGCAGTAAATCAGGCTTGCTTAAAAATGAGTTTTGTTGCATGTGGCTACCTTATGTTGACTGTTGTGGGTTTAGAATATAGTATGACATTTTTCTTTGGTTTCTTGTTCTGTTTTTAATTATTTTTTGTTGGGGGGGGAGTGGGGTCATAATTTGTGTTAAACTGATTTTAAAAAGCTGAGAAGCTGCATTACATGGTTAATTAGTTCCCCCCCCCCCCAATAATCTTACCGTCTGCTTATTCTACATTGTTTTTCAGGTGTGGAAATGCTCTTCTGCTCCTTAGTTCACATTGTTTTTCCTGCTTGCATTGCTGATCATGTTGTTTCGTTTATTTCTGTGTATAGTTTGAGATGTTCCTTTTACTTTTCCATTTTTGCTGCTCTTAGCTGTGGGTAATAGGTTTTTGTGCAACATTTTGTTAAAACTTAACTGTCATGTTTTTTTCAAAGACTGTGAATTAAAAAAATTACTCATGTTCCTTACGTTAAAACATATATGTCAAATCAGTTTGGTACATTTTTCTACATTATTCTTATGTGTATGTACTATATATTTACAAACTTATAAATTTATTAACTCTGTAACACAATATTTATGTTTGATTATGTGCATCATCATAACCTGTCAGAACAATGTAAGTTTAAATATGATCAAAACTGTAAATGGAGTGTCATTGTGCCCACACACTGTGACTGCTTTGCATGTTCATGCTGCATATGTTTTGTTTATTTTGGCTTTTTGGTGAAAAGCATACAATTTTTTTTAAATTTTTGATTGATTGGTTTTTCACTTTTATCTTTTATTTGCAACATTGTGATTAATAGACTAGCCAGTAAGGCATTCAGTGGTTTCTTTGAAACATTTTTGCATGTCATAAGGTTTGAAAATTTATCATTGTATTGCCTAATTGGTATATATTAAGATTATATCATTAAGATTTTGCTTGTTATTGCTACAGAGGACTTCAGTTATCACAATTCTCAGACATAGCCTAGCATAGCACCGATGGTACTCTTTTCAAATTGATCTTGTACTCCTTTAGTTAGCAATAATTTTTATAACATGCTTACATGTTGTTTATATATCTTTTGGTAACTAATTTTTCCATTCTTATTTACCCCAATCCCCAAACTTCCTCATTTTAAACAAAACAGAAAAGCCAAGGGCCCCTCGTGATGCACCAGTTATCAAAAAGCTGGGCCAAGATTTTGTTGAGCTGTCTTGGAACCCACCAGAAGTAGATGGTGGGTCTCCTATCACTGGCTACCAACTGGAGCGCCTTGATATGAGTGGCCGTTCCTGGCTTCCTGTCTGCAAGGAGCCCATCAAAGACACATTCTTCCGACTCAGTGACCTGAAAGAGGGCGTGCAGTATGAGTTCCGTGTCCGTGCCCAAAATGCAGTTGGCCTTGGAGAGCCCTCACCATCAACAGAGCCATTTATATGTGGTCATACCATTGGTAAATACCATCATTTCTTTACCTGTGTTGCTGCAAGTTAGGGCAGTGTGTGAAATCCTCAATGAATGTCCACAGGACCATTTATTTGCAGTCATACCATTGGTAAATACCACAGTTTCTTTACCTGTGTTGCTGCAAGTTAAGGTGATGTGTGAAATCCTTAATGAGTGTTTTGTAAGATTCATGTGCAGGAAAAATGTTGCTAGGTACCTTAGTTTACTCAGAATTTTAGAAATCTTTTTAAACAAGAATTATCAACATTGAGCAGACAACAGAGACAAAAGAACTTCCCAAAAGCAAGACTGCTATCAGTGATAAAGGTTAATCTTGCACAGCATAAAAGCATCTAAGCTTCTGACCCACGAAGTGAGGCTTACTTGGGTAAATCTTTGGGTTACAGCCATGGAAGCACCCAAGTTCATTGGGGTGTTCTCAGATCTGTCCGTACCACTTGGCGAAGACGCACGATTTGTATGCCAGGTTGTTGCACTGCCTGCTCCTGAGATCTCTTGGTAAGCTATGCTACCATTTTCTCGATTGCCTTGGCTTCCCTCTTCCTCCTCATCCTAAGTAGCATACAAGTTCTTCCTTAGAATTCCTGACTAGAGTGTTGTGACTCAGGAGTTAATTATCCTGCATTTATGCATTGTGATGACAATTTTGATTTTGCAAGATAGGTTGCAGCTTTTCTCTTGTTAGAACAGCATTGTTAATATCGTGTCAGATGTGAGCTTTTCTAGAACAAATGCTGGGAACAGCTACATACTACACTTGTGTTATAACACCAACACACTAAACTATGCATAGGCTTCAAGCAATGTGAAGCTAATTTTACCAAGAGGGTGATGTGGCTGGGAATTGTATGCAACATTAAATAACTCATTTTGTACATTCTTCTTGTGTGTGCAAGGAATCCAGTGATAGTATGGTCGTAATAGTCTATTCAGTATGTACAACTTTGCACTGTGACGTTAGTTAAATTGAAAAAACAAACTGTAAGCAGTTATATTGCTTATTTTGGTTCTTGTATACAGTAGTATAGGCAGCCTACAGTGGGGCATTTGTACATGGGGGAGTGGAGGTGGAGGGTAAGGGTTAGTGATAGTATCTTATGTCCCTTTACCTCTAACCTGCATACTGCTTACATAGGTTCAAAAACTACCGTGAAGTGTTTGATGGCAAGAAGTGCAGTGTGGAGATGGATGGCGCCACGTGTACGCTGCGTATCCATAATGTTGACTTTGCTGATGCCGGTGATGTGGAGTGTCAAGCCAGGAATCGTTACGGTGCTGTCTCCATCAGAGCCAAGTTGACAGTGTTAGGTAAGACCTGGCCTTTTGAATTTATTGTGCACCTCCTTTTTTAAAGCACTTATTCAATTCTTGTTTCTGATCAAAACTGCTACGGTTAACAAATCATTAACAGAGAAACTGTGTAATATTCAGAAACTGTGGATATGATCTGAGGCCTATGCTAGAAGTTCACATTAAGCTCCAGAAAACCATTTGTGACTGATGAGTTCTTTCTGGACAGCTCCAGCCCACATTGATCTGCCACCCCGATACGGGGATGGTCTACACTTCTGCCGAGGTGACACCATCAAGGTGCGAGTGCCGATCACTGGTACGCCTGCTCCAGAAGCGGTGTGGCTGAAGGATGGGGACAAGCTGGGCCCTAGGAGCCTTGGGGGCCGTGTGGACATCTCAGGCACTCACCTGCACTCCACCATCATCGTGGATGATGCCATCAAGTCTGATGAAGGCGTTTACTCTCTAGAAGTGTGCAATGAGCTGGGCTCAGCATCTGTAGACATCCCCATATATGTCATTGGTGAGTTCATTACTCATTAATCTGAAACTCTTTTCCAGTACTTTTGCTATTAGTGGCACCATAAATAGCTCAAACTTGAAGGATGTAAGTTTTAGTTGAAAACAGAAACTTTTTCAAAAAATATAAAAAATTATACCCAAGACTGCACTGTGGAAATCTTGCTAGTTTCACCAAGATATGTTGCTGTCTTTAATTAAAGCAGTTGTTTTAAGTTCAGTAGCTGGCTTCAAGAACCAAGTGTTTGGTTAGGGATATTTTATTTTAATGCAAACCACATGTTCAGTAAATACATAATCATAAGATCTAGTCTGACAAGGATATTGTTGGAAAATGGCATATACATGTACATGTACAAATCAACATTTCAGACAGAAATTTAAAGATCAGTTCATTATTACAAGGCTGCAATTTATCAAAAATCTAAGGAAAAAATGTCTGATGCACGCTTTATTTGTTCCATTACAGAGCCACCCAATCCACCCACTGATGTGATCGTCACTGATATTGACAAGCATGCTGTCACCCTCACATGGGAGCCGCCAGAATATGATGGTGGGTCACCCATCACAGGCTACGTGGTGGAGCGCCTCGACCCATCCACTGGCATCTGGCGTTATGCTCTGAACTGCCCACGTCCTGCCTGCACCGTCACCTGTCTAGATGAACACCAGGAGCACCGGTTCCGTGTCATGGCAGAAAACATGTTTGCTGTGAGCGACCCCAGCAAGGCTTCCATGGCAGCCACTACCAAAGAGCCCATTCCAACAATCAACTATGAGGACTTCTGTAAGCAACATTCAGATTAACTTTGCTGGTCAAAATGCTAGTCAAGGTATTTTCAGTGTACTCTTGGAATACCATGTATGCAAAACTCCTTACATGTGCTCTGTTTTTCTGTGATATGTCATTTGTATATTTCATCTTCAGTGTTTAATAATATGCTTACCTTACAGTATATGAGCCAGGAGTGTAAATTGTATGCAAAACAAACAAACAAGACCTTTAGTAAGTGTTTTGATATGTTCATGTACACATGGATGTGTGTATGTACAGATGATAGTGGATTCCTTGGCACCCCAGTCGATGTAACCAGAATCCAAGGTGATGTTCTGGGCAAATACATCATCTGTGAAGAGCTTGGCAGGTCAGTCTCATTGTTCAAAACCTCAGAGTACCAGAAATGTGGTTTCAGGTACATAAATATACTTTTCACTATTCTAGTTGTTTCATATGAATGCAGAGATTCTCTGTCCAAGGGGCCCTAAGATTTTACTGGAACTCATCAGTGTAGGACTGTGTGTGTATGGGGTCGGAGTAATGAGGTGAGTTTTTATTCACAGCCTAAAAATGTGTGAAAGTTTTTGTCACACAATAATGTAAAAAAGAAAAAAATTCTGCTTAAAGGGGAGCATTTGGCGTGGTCCACCGTGCCATTGAGCGAGCTACAACTAAGAACTGGGCTGCCAAGTTTGTGAGGTGTCGCCCTGGAGACAAAGATCTGGTCCGCCGTGAGATTGACTTGATGAACAGCCTTCACCATCCCAAGCTGCTCCAGCTGCATGAGGCCTTCGACCAGCCTGGCGAAATGGTCATGATCCTAGAACTGTGAGTTCGCCCACGTGGCATTGGCTGGACAGAATTTCAGTGCTGGCACAGGAATTCCATAGAGGCACATGCTCTCCTGTTGTTGTTTCATATATTGAAAGCGTATCTGCATAGGACTTCCAGGACAATTTAATCCTTTGGTTTGCTGATAGGCACTTTTTGTTATCCATAATTATGCTTTGAACAAAGTGTGTTGGACAAAAATTTTTTTACATTTGTACATGTAATTTGCAATATTAAATAATTTTGTGTTTTCCCATTAGATTGAGTGGTGGAGAGCTATTTGACCGATTGGTTGCTGAAGATTATGATCTCAAAGAAGCAGACTGCATTGAGTACATGCGACAGGTGTGCCAAGGTGTGCAACACATGCACCGCAGTAACATCATTCATCTTGACCTAAAGGTGAGTGGTTTTTGTGAAAGGCTTGAAAGAAATCTAGGCTAAATGTAAACAAAACTAATCTAAGTCTGGACATAATAAACAGTAAGCGATCAGTAAGAACAATGCATCATTACTAAGCAGAGTAATCTATTTACTACAGAATCTTGTGCCACGTTTTTGAAAGTAGTACTGAAAGTTGTTTGCTTGTTACACAGCCCGAGAATGTGATGTGCGTAACCAAGGATGGCAACGATGTGAAGATCATTGACTTCGGCCTTGCCCAGCGCCTGGAAGAAGGGAAGCAAATCAAAGTGCTGTTTGGCACTGCAGAGTTCTGTGCCCCTGAAATCATCAACTTTGAACCTGTGTCCTTCTGCACCGACATGTGGTCTCTGGGAGTGGTGGCTTATGTCTTGTGAGTGAACTGCTTCACTCTGTATTGTGCAATAATTGACAAGTGATCGCATAGTACAGTTTTGTTCTCTCCTTTTTACCAATTACGGTCATCTTTTGACAGTGGTTGATGTCAGGTACACTTGTATTTTTGCATTTCCAAGCACATACATGTTGTAATTACACAGAGTACAGGGCTGTCATTTTTATCTGTATTTCATTACACATAATACAGAACTATCATTTGTATCTGTTTTTCATTACACAGGATACAGTACTGTCATTTTTATCTGTATTTTAAAAATTCTTTGTTTCTGTTCAAAAGTTTTCTAAAGATGTGCATATCTCCACATTTTCAGGCTGAGCGGATACTCTCCCTTTGCTGGTGAAGACCAACATGAGACCTTTTCTCTGGTAAACAATGCTGACTATGACTTTGACGATGATGTCTGGGACAATGTGTCAGAAGAAGCTAAAGACTTCATCAAGAGACTGCTTATCAAAGACAAGAAGTAAGAACTATATTGCATCATTTTTTTTGTTGCTTTTGTCAGAATGTTACAACAGAACAGTCTTGGTCTGTGAAACTTGGCATCTCCTCAGCCCTTCCCTCCAAAAAAATTGTTTTCCTTGGTTTACATTTCCCATTCTATTTTCCAGGCAGAGGATGACAGTCGATGAAGCATTGGCTCACCCATGGCTTAATGTAAGTCTCATTCTTTTGTTTCTTTCTTTGCAAACATCACAGAAACTCATGTCAGACTTATCCACATCTTAAATTCATCAGCAAATTTCTTTTAAGCTACTCTATTTTTGTTACATTAATTTTACTTCTTGTATTGAATAGGAAAGGTAACTGATCCTAACACTGATGCTTATTGTTGATGTTTGTTTGCCATTCATAGGAATATTTGTTGCAGACAGCTGTTATCAATATTTGACTCTAAAGCTTCATAATCTTCAAAACACATAATCATAACTAAACATTTGGTGTTATCCCTTCATCAAGCATGCTTTTCATTCAGAATCAGTGCTTTTGCTTTTCCATCACTGTTAAATGAAAATAAAGAATAATCTATCATGTGGAATAGTGTCTGTACCATTGTAAGCAGGTAGCACTCTCTGTCTGTCAAAGGTTTGGTCAAAGAAATGATAATTTTGTCATGACAGAAGTCAACAAGCGAGCAAAGACTTGGACAAAGTACCTTGTTTCCATAGCCTGGGGATTCTCATGGCCCCAGGTTTTAAGTGGAATGCCAAAACATGATCTTTTTCATACATAACAAAGCTGCCATATAACCGCTGTCTGTACCTTATAAAAAGAACTGGATTTAACCCCTAAGTCTGCCAGAAGATATGTAGTGGCCATTATTTTGCCCATTTTCAGGCTGATCCAAATGCCACCTTAGCTAACATTGATCTTAAGGCCCCAGTCACCTGCGAAAGGGTGTATTTCTATTGATTTTTACTGTGTCTGAACTGCTGGACCTATGTGCTCAAAAATTTGATACAAACTATATCACAAATGTTTAGACAGATGGAAACTATCAGGCATGAGTAAGAAAAAAAGTTAGAGAGACCAGACATAGATTTATAAAACCAAACATTTCCAACACGAGAAGCTTTTGAGTCAGGTTCATTTGAATGAACATGGCTAGGCAAATGATTACCATATCATTTCATTTACTGACTTCATCACCACATCCCATACTGTGCCTGCTGTTGCATGCCTGCATATGACACAGAAATGAAGCAGGAGAAGCTGGATTAAATTATACTTCACCCATTGGAGGCATGGCAGAGAGAAATACACCATATGCAGAGAATTTTGTAGATCATTTGAACCTTGCATTTCATAAGCTCTCTACCTCGCTCCACCCCCCATGCCCACTTTTTTTCTCATAAACTTGCACCTATCACAAATGCACTTACAGGCATGAAGTGCTTTTTGAAATGTCTGGCTGGTGTGTCATAAAAGTCTTGGTACAGGCTTTAAGAATGTAGGCATTTGGTATTAAGGAATTACTGGACCTGTGCCTGTGGAGGCAGAAGAATTGAATTCAAAAGTAGACTTCATGCATATTGATGTGTTAATGAATTGTGCTGTCTTGATCATGTGAATGGCTTGTGTATGCTTTTCAACTGCTTGTGACTGTTGAGTCTGTGCCTCCCATTACAGCCTGTTCCTGCTGCGCCAGTGCACGATGTTGTGGATGTAAGTAACCCTTCATCCATCATCTCATCTGCTTCATCTGCCTGTTTCTCTGATGCCCCACATTTCTGTATTATCTCAGGTTTTTTTTTACCTTCTTCTCTTCATGGCTTTTGTTTTCCAGTTGTGCATCCTCTTGTTGGATTTTCCAGGCATTTTCTGTGTTCATATGATATTTCATCTAAAGCCATTGGCTGTATTGTTAAACAATAGCATGAGATGTCTTTGCTGAGCCTTGTCAATAGCATGTGAGTTTTTTTGACAATGTGCTGCTAAGCAATAGCATGTGATAGCTTTGCCAATCAATGTTTGCCAGTAGCATGTGGCATAGTTGCCAACTTTACTTTCATTCAAGAAGTTTGCTTGGTAGCCTATTTCAAATGTCAAAAATGAAGATAGCCCTTCCGTCCTTCATCAGCTGCTTTGTTACTGGTGAACGGGTTGATGTTTCGTGCAGGGATGGACTGAGAAGAAATTAACAGGCCAGACTCTGTCCAATGCCTACCACAAAGACTACAGGCTTCGCACAAAGCACAAGGTAGGCAGTGGTTTGGTAGACATACCACCTTCATGAAAAATTGTTGATAAGCAGTAAGTGCAGCATAGAGTGACAAATTTCTACAGAATTTTAGAAGAACAAAAATTATTTCAAATTTTTTAGATAATCATACACACAAACCAGTTTCAGAACAAGAAAAGGGACACTACTGCTGTACTTTCCAGTGATACCTAGGTTGCCTCCCTTAAATGATAGATACCAGTGAAAGCATTTGACAGTGTGCTTGGAATATCTCTCAATGCAATTGCTAAAACAGATTTGACATGAAGTGGCCAGTTCCAGGTATGTCTTCAGAGCGCTAGTAATCTGAGCAAAAAGAACAATTTTAGAGGGCTATATTGAAAAATCTGTCTCTTCCCAGGAGGATGCTCAGGATGCATTGCCCATTGGACGTCTGTCTCGAGACAGTGCTGTCTTCAGGAAGGAGGGAGATGCTGGCGTGCTTGTCAGAAAACTTGTCATGGGTAAATTAACTTAGAGTTCTTCGTTTATCGTTAAACCTCATTTCTGTTTTTTTTTAAATTTTCTAGTTACATTATTTTTTTCTTATTGTTGTTAGTGGCAACAGCGGCTCAGTAAAGTGAGTGTGGGTGTGTGGCATTAGATGCATGGAATTCTTTGGTTAAGTGAAACAAGTGAAGATAGAGAGATGGCAGTGTGTTTAGTTCATTGCGTCCTCCCATAGTGCAAAGCAAATTTACAGTTTTGTGTACTTCGGTTACAGAACTGCCAGAGCATGCACCTGTGGTATATGAGGAGCTGACAGATGTCTCGGGCTTTGAAGGCTCACGTGTGCAGCTGTCATGCAAAATCATTGCCAAGCCAACACCCCAGATCAAATGGTCAGTTGTTTTTTTGTCTCTTTCGTGCAAACCTGAAGAGTTTATTTTCAGTTGGTTCATTTAAACAGATCTCCAGCCAATTTCTTGTCCATAATGTTTCTGGACCACTGAGGTTAGCTGTCCTATTAGTTTTCACTAGATTTTAATTAGAGGCATTCTGGGCATTCAAGTCAGTTTTCAAGGCCAGTTCTGGCTTAATGCACATTTTTCTACAAAGCAATATTAGCCATATTAGATGCTTCCACATATGGACATACACCCCAATTCTCAAAGGCTGACCTCTTCCAGTATTTCTTGACTTGGGCAATTTTGATAAAGAGTAGTAAGTAATGAGGCTCTAGCAGAGAAGATTAACCTCCCAACATTTGCCAGAATAAACACACTTTACATGCAGTATCTGACATTTTGCCACTTTTGGCCTTTTGCCAAGGGCAAAATGCCATTACTGAGCTGGGCGTATTCTGGATGTTCTAAGATATTTTATCATCTCACCCTCCACTGTTGTGCTCCTCTCCAGACCTGTATGCATATCAACATACATAGAGTCGCTTGCTTAAGCCATGTGTAATGTTACAATTTCTTTTATTCTTTTTTCTTTCATGCATTTGCTCAGTTTTCTAGTATCCCATTTTACTCACTATCCTTGAACGAACACAAAGGTTGATTTTATTCCTTACTAGTTTTTCTTTCATGTTTGTTTGTTGGTTTGTTTACTTCTTTCACAGCTTTTGAAATAGGATGCTTCACCTTGTATGTAGTCATTTTCCCTGCAGTTTCATTTCAATACTGCTTGTCAAGACAAAATTTTCTGTTCAGCCTTAATCTCACAGGAGGCAAAATAACAGAACCCATCCCCCCCTCCCCTCAAGTTAACGTAGGTCTACATGCACACACCTGAGCTTCCAGAGTGTGTTTTATAGTATTTGTGTTCGACGTATACGTCATTCTGTCTGGAAAGTGTCAACGTTCCGTCTTGAAACCGCCAAATTTGCGTGTGGCTGTGTATGCTGTACGTGATGAGAGCCGAAAAGCAGTGTCACAGTCACTATAGAGCGCTTGTTTCTCTGTGTGCAGTGTGGGTGACTTTATGTATAATGTGCACCGCCTGCTTACCTGTTGGCATGGTACCTGCTGGCAGGGTACCTGCTGCCCGTGCTTATTGTTTTCTGACCCCACCGTGCGGCCGAGATTCCGTCCCTACCCTCCTCCCAGCCTCCTCTTTCGTGTCCTTCTCGACTCCCCCTTTCACGACGCTGGCGTCACGCCCAGTCCCTAGATGATCGCTGTGGTCCGCAGTTTGGATCGCGGCCACGGATCTCTAGATGTTGTTGTTGCTGCTGCTGCTGCGGCGGCGGCGGCGGTGGTGGTGGTGGTGGTGGTGGCGGTGGTGGTGGTGGCAGCGGCGGCGGCGATGTCATGGAAATCGGAATGGCCGTTGCTGCTGCAGCTGGATGCGGCAGGCAACTGCGTGGGATGTTGACAGGGTGCCAGACTGCACCACCCCGGCCCACACTGTGCCCTTTGTCTTCCCTCATCTGTACTCAGAAAAAGCAAGCCCTGCTTTGATCATTTCATATCAGATAAGTCATGCCCATCCGCCATTGCTTGGGTGAAAGTAACAGCACAGGCATGGCAAGACTAGAACAAAATTCCCCTCTGGAAGAGGTCGACTGCACTGGCGGTGGGGAAGTATTTGTCTGAAATAGAAAATTGTCCTTTTTTAAGAAAACGAGATGCATACCATTTTAATCCGTATGACATGAATGACCCAAAATGTCCTTAGATAAAAAAGAGCACAAAATAAGGCGGAAGTGTTTGATATTCTTTTCACGACTATATATGGTATGGTCTTGCAGAATGTACCCTTTGCAAGGCGCAATTTGCTTTTATTGTTCATGAGCCCAAAGATCGGTATACCTGAGCATACTGCTGGTTCCACGAGCGCTGTACCGGATCGAGATCTAGTTTTCGTCTTGTCTTTCCTGTCATCTCTGCATCTCATCCATTCTGTATTCCTACCCACCTTCATGGCGTATCCTATTGCATGGAATATTCCTATTTACTTCTTGATCGTCGGCTTTAGTTTTGGAATACCATTTGACGAATGATCTGCAGTATTCGCACGAGCGTTAGCTACAGTCGCCTGTAGCCAGCTGGACCGAGTACTTAACATTGAAAAAAAAAGCGATGCTGGTTGGTATTCTGAGTGGCCAGTTGTTGAGAGCTAAGTTTCATAAATGCGAGTAACGATCAGGATCGAGCCACCCTCTGGTGAACTGGCCTCACTCAAAGTTCTTCATGTCTAGGAAAGTTGTCCATGGTGTTTCCATAAATTCTGGCTTACGTTTGTCTTGGAGACTGAGCCAGCCTAGGCGCTAGCTGTAGAGTGCGAGAGATCTCCTCGCCGGCATGATCTAGCGAAATCGGTAAAGGTCAGGTGATGGAAGCGATGAATAACAATAAATAGGTCGGGTTCTTTCATCTCCTGTGAAAATGGGCCTACGCAACATGGCCACATCTGTCTTTCACATTGTATCATGTCTATATACCTTCTCCTTCGTACCATCAGAAGCAGACGCCAGTAGGGCGCGGGTCTGTGCGTCTCCTCGCTATGGGTGTTGGTGCGTACTCCGGGTGTTTCGCTTACCGCCCTTTCCTATCGCTGCTGCTGCTGCTGCAGCTGTAGGCTTGTGCTGCGTGCGTGGATACATCAAGCCTGCGGCTGGCCCACCTCAGTAACTCTCCTTCGCTGGCTGGAACGGCACAGCACTTGGCAAACGGATTTACGTGCAGTTAATACGGAGAGAGACCGACAAAATAATGAGTTGTGTCGAAACTTCGTCCGAACACACTTTCGTCTTTTCGTTACACAGGAGGTGAGAAAGTTTGCTGTGTGTCCCCTCCTTCGAGAAGTGTTCTCCCGCATCCCCTGAATCACCCTTCACTCCGCCCTCTCCCACGCACGTTTAAACGCACTCTGCTTTCCACCCACCGAGCGCTGATTTCTTAGTATGAAATGTCCGGAGCCATTGCATCGCTTTGATAACGTACGCCCACCTTATGTGCGTGCCGATCAAAGTGTTCAGAGAAAAAGGAGGAAAGAAGAAGGAACTGGCGGCTATGGTGTGACTCTTTTCTATGATTTTTGTAGCTCCAAGTGCTCTTCGCCAAAAAAAAGTCTTTGCTGGTCTGAAGTCCTTCATAAAAAAGCAGAGAAAGTCATCCGTTTCGGTTATACTTGAGATTATTTGTTGTGAGCCCGAAAGTCTTTTTTAAAGCTTTAAAAACCATTGAGGTTATATTGGAACAAACAAGCAAAGCCACACACACACACACACGCAAAGAAATCTGCCAACACCTCTCCCCCCCCCCCCACCCCAAGATAACGCTTATACATTTACCCAGATGTCTCTGTTCTCGGATTTCGTGTTCGATAGCACGAAAGATCTCCTAATATGTAACCTGCGTATATACAACGGCCTTTAAAGGGGTGTGCGCTTGGTGCGCTATGTACAAAATCTGGACAGAATTCGGTACGCTGCACGACATCTTGATAAGAGCAGCAGTTTGCTGGCGCCTAGTCTACTTGCACTTGATCTCATCTGAAGGTCAGTTTCGCTTCTTTACTGCAGCAGTCAAGGTGAAAATGTCCCCCCTTTTTGCAGGTAAGGGGCCTGGCAGCGCTCTCTCCCCCACCCACTGTTTCTTCTAGTTTTTCCTACAGTGTGTTCTCGCGCTTGCGTTTGTGTACATGCGTACACGCGCCCAAATTCTTCGACAATACACAAAATGATAAGGCTGGAAACTTTCACCAAATTTCTCTTTCGGATCGTCTTGATCGCCTGATGTCTCAAGTTAACTTTCCTTACAGTCTGGAGATGTCACAGATTTGGTGTAGACATAAGACATGATCGCAATGCATGATAAAAATTTACTCATCTCCATCTTCCAAAACCAAAAATTAAATATACTCCAAACCATCAGTTTTCTGCTGTGACCACTGGAATTTAAAAACGAGCAGATATATAGTGTAAGGTACAGAGGAGCTGGGGGTTGGGAGTTGGGAGAACCAACGAAAACTGCCGAAGATATGAGAGGTGCTCATGTTTAAATACGCTAGTAAACAGGCGCGCATTTTTTCTGTCATTATCAATAAAACAAACAAACAAAAAAAAAAACATGAACGCACCTCCTCTCCACCCACTAAAATTAAAAAAGTGAATGGCGTAGCAACACGTCAAAAACTGCGTCGTGCGACGGGAGCCGTTACCAACATACGCGAGCTTTTCCTTTTTTGCACCTCGATCTCCGATCATTTGGCAGCATGGCCATGCACGTACGGCACCTGCGTGCGTGCGTGTGTGTGCGTGTGCGCGCGTGCTTTGAAAGCACGCCCGACTGTTGCTGCTTGGGCATATACATCATCCGTTCCCTAGCTGTACTCTGACGGCACGGAATAAGGGTTGCACTATTGCGATCCCTGTATCCATAGGAGCGCAGGCACCGCCCGACATTCTTCTGTTGACTCCCCACTCCCCAAACTCTAGCACATCTTGTCGATAGCGAAGGGGAGGTGTTGTTTCGGGTCAGGCGATGAATCATTAGCGCACGTTCGCGTCTATTTCAAAAGTTGTTCGCATCAATCGAAAAGTCACCGATGCGTGTCAGGAAGGCACAGGCTAGGATGTCGGCACTGGCGGGAGGCTCGTTCAGGCAAAAACCAAGCGATGGACTTAGACTGCTTCGTTTGACGCCACGGTTGGGTGGTTGAGCGAATGATATATTGACTGATGGGCTGTGTGAATGGAGAATGTTGTGCTTTGTTTCGTCACATTCTGGAGGTTGTGCCTGGTTGAGGGAGGAGGGGTATGAAGAGAGTTTCAGCAGAGATGAGCTCCAGATAGGGCTACGGATAAAAAATGTTTGCGCTGGATGCCAGCAGCATCGCAGGACCGGCGTTCGGAACAGCCCTTTTTAAATAAAAGGGTAATTTTTTTTTGGCTAGAGTTTATTTTAAAATAGAAACTATGCGATATTTATCCCACCAGCCGCCAGTGTCGGCGTTTCCAGCGGTAGACCTTGTTGGCATTCGATCGACCTTTGTCGACAATCTGATGTGGGATTGCAGAGGCGTTCTTATCCCCTGTCTATGCACAAAGGTGCACAAAAAATACACAGCGCGCGATTACCGCTGATCTTATGACCAGAAGGGCTAACACGAACCCTTGTGCAATCCAACCTTCGCTCAGATTTCCAGCTTCACCAAGTATTGATACGAAGTACAAAGCCTCTATAGCCTTGCATTCCGCGCTCGCTTGCTGACAGGAGGTAGCTTTCGGGGCTCAAGCTGTCCATTCAGTAGCACATTGCATGGCAGGAGCGATTTGAAGCAGTTTTCAGGACTCAGACCATGTTGCTTACTGGATCGTTTCTATCATTTTATTTCTAACGTACTTCGTGGACAATGTTGGTGCGTGTATTTGCCTTCACATCTTCTAACCTAGTTTTACATGTAGCACTGGTAAATGACGCCATCAGTTTTAGTTTTCTCTTGTAAATAAACGTCCTTGGCTATGTCCCATCAGCATCCCTTGATTCGCGTGTATTTTTGTAAACTATTGCTATGTTTGTAAAACTTGCATTTTTTGTGTAATCTCTTAATCAGTGCCCTTTTTGTGGGGATTAGAAATTCAATTGTCTGCATAATATAACGGAGTAAATATAGAACTTTGTAACTATAACTATGTTTGGGAATGATGTGCCTGGGAAAAAGATAATTCCAGAAAAGTGAGATATCTGGATTTGTGCCTGATGGCACGGGGTTTTCTGGACACGAGAGTAGTTTCCCTTGCCCGGCTTCTATCGCCCATCCACTCCAAGAGGGTAATTGGTGAAAAGAAAGCAAGCAGAATTCCGAGTTTAATTTTGAATATTAAAGTCTTGCAGCACGAACAAGGGGCTGGAAAGACTTGTTAAAGGACGACAAAACGAACTTTTGTCCTGGCCACCTGTAAAGGGAGTTAAATACGCTACTTCCATAAAGTGAAATTTTAGCATTGGTGCTCTTTGAAAGCCGTTTGTAATCTAAACAGACATGAGCATAAAGATTTTTTGTATTTCTTAACTTCCTGCCGTTAATTGATAGTAAGTCTGCTGGTCCTTCCGGTACTGGCCTAACGATTGCTCCAGTTCTTCAGAAACGTTTCTTCTCTTTGGGCTTTTTCCGTAAAAAAGAAAAATACTTTTCGAAAGAATTGAAAGACCATGCAGTTCGGCAGACAGGCCGCGGAGATGGGCAAATCATAAGAACATCTGACCCCCTACATTTAGATGCACTTTGTTTTATTCTGAAACACATCATTGTGCGTGGAAATCAGTGCTGGCGCGTTCGTGCACAGCACAGGAGCCAGTGAAACAGGTGCACCCAAGATGCCAGACAATGTGTGCATAATGAATGAGGCACACTCCACTTTCATTGTGACTATACCGGTTTGTGTTTCGGCATCACGTAGCCCTTGCACTTTGCACTGCTACCTATTTCAATTTTTGTGAGCAGTATAGTAAGCTCGTATTTTGTTGGGGACGACGTTCTCGCCTGACGTAATTGTGGCATATAAAAAAAAACAGCACGCAGCAGAGAACAGGCCTGGAACTACACCTTGTGTGAATGGTTATGCCATTTCCTTTAATTAACGTGTCATTTAAGTCAGCTGAGTGGGGTTTTGTTTTATTATTTTTAAGGAGAGGAAGGGATATGGTGTGAGGGCTTCACGCTGCAGCTTCCCTCCCTCCCCCCTCCCAACTCGACTTTAAAACAAAGAATACATTAGACTAGCGATTAGTGTCACTTCTGCTTTTCTATCGCTTTAGGCTGACTCAGTCGGAAACGGTCGGAAGAAGACGGAAATAGCTTTGACCAGGGCGAAGCCTTGATTGGAGGCACCAAGGGGAAATGGTTGCTGTGACCTTTGCTTTGGGAGGAATTTTGTCTAATAACGAGCGCACCTTCGCGAAGAGCCCTCTTAATTTAGCAGCACATCTGTCTGGACTGTTTTGCCAGTGCTGTTTCTAACGGTTTTGTCCGCATTTAGCGGCCTTTTTTTCCCCCCTGCTGGCTGCCATCCGTCGTCGCACCAGCGCGTCTGATTTTAGTAACAATCAGGTCTGCCCACGCGTTTCCCGTTGGATACCCGTAACTCCTCCCCCGTGTATCATCAATGTACACCCGCGCACCCCCCTTCCCCTGCCTCTAACTCTTCTCCCCCCCCCCCCACCTAACTCTTCCTTTCCAGCAGCTGTCTCCACTGGGAGGCCCGACATCCTTTTGGCGCAGGTAGCTGTATTTTCCAAAGGTTGGAAATAAGATTGAGCTCCCTTAGGCACGCAGCCCTCTAACTTTTTTGGCGCTTCTCCTTACGTAACCGTTGCCAGCGTACCGTCCTGCTGTTGCCGTACGTTGTTCATGCAGACTGCTGCAGGCTGGCACTGGAGGGCAACAGCTTGTGGCGCTGCAGCGCTGCCGCGGCGTGGCCTGCGTTTTCCTTGGCGCCGCATTCGGAAAGAATACCGCAGTCGGTGGCCGGACGCAAGGATTACGCCGCGCGGCCTACGGCGCTTAGACTTTCGTTTCTTCTCTTTCGACTTTTGGAAGAAACGGGTGGTGACCATTTGCTGGATGTGCTTAACATTAGACCGTGTTGTTTTCTTGCCCTGGCAGCTGTCCATCGACCTCTTGACTGCGCGACTTACATATCTGTGGCCACTGTTGCACACAACAGCTGACCAATCGTGCGTTTCGTCTGTTGTGATTTGAGGAATGTGCACAATAAAATGACGCGCCCCAGACGTGGATTAGTGGGAATGGTGCGTTTAAATGTGTTCTCAGCAGTCTTGAAGCGCAAGATTATTTCAGTATATATTTGACTGCACTCGTCTGGTCCTTTGAAATTAGAGAATCGTTTCTCGGTGCAGCGTTACCCTAAGCGGATCTGTCAGCGTTAAATATCGAGAAAAGCTAGGGATTCTTAGTCGACGAAGAGAAAGTAAGGAAGTGTTTAATCGCGATGGCGAGCTTAGAGAGGTTCGCGTGGGTCCTGGAGAAAGAGAAGAAGACGCAAAGGGAGCGGTCTCAGAGCTTGGACGAGCAGGCTATCAGGAAGCGGGCGCTGGACCGCCTGTACCTCTTGCTTCCCAACCACGTGTGCCCGCAGAAGGACTGCCCCTTCCACCCGCCCGCCGAGGAGACGACCAAAGAGGAGGAAGAGCTGGGCACGGAGACCCTGGTCAAGCTGAAGGAGATCGGGGCGGGCCTCGACGACGGAGGGTCCCTAGCCATGCCCCCGATCACGGAGGACCCCGGGAACCAAGGCCCGGAAGAGGACGCCGGCATCGTGAAAGAAGAGTTCTTCAGCGAGATAACCATGGAGACCGGTGATGAATCGATCAGTGACTACGAATCAGTGGTGACCTTGGACTCGGGGTTCGGGAGAGAGCGGGACCTAGAGTCCGGTCAGGAGCTGAGCGACACGGAGGCCTGTTGTTTGCTGCACTCGCCTGACGTGCCGCGGGAGCCAGAGCTTCAGCACATCGAAGAAGACGTCGATGATGATGATCCCGACGACGAGAGGTCTACGCCCACGCCGCAGTTTGAGTTAGTATTGTCTGTGCTGTTCTTGGATGAATAACATTCAACCAGGTCCAGGTGCTACAGTTGAAAAACTTTTGGCTGTCATTTGACTCCAGTTTTGGATGTAGGATAGAGTACAGTTATTATTCTCTGTGAGTTGTAGACTTTGCCATTCGACAGTCTTTTCTGCTGGACTGTTTTCGTGAGACTAAAGGCTATGTCACACAAGTATAGGTTCAAACACAGCCTGCTGTATTTTAAACGGAAGGATGCCGTTTTCCTGTCCCTTCGAGCTTTGATCACACGTACGAGTTTTGATCCCCATTAAGTGTGTAGGTGAATCCGAACTGGTCGTGTGTCACAGCCCTAAACATCATACCACAATAATGGTGGTGGTGGACGAACGTTTCTCCCAGCTTGGTTGAACCATGTGAGACCACCTAAAGACGAATGCAGTGGGAAGAGTGGTAAAGAGGGGGAGTGAATGATAACATGAACAATAACAGCACCGTGTAAAGAAGATAATCATCAGTTAAAAGAAAGGGGGTCCTTCCTCCGCTTACATAATGACCTTGTAAAAGGCTTGTATGCCTCCTCCTTATAAACAAGATGGTTGACTGTACCCACCGTTACGTTGACCTAACTTTAGAACGTTGATGTTCACTGCGAAAATAACCACACATCAGCTACCTGTTGGGTTGTTGAAGAGGATCAAAACCGTGTGTAAGACGATCGTGTATCTAGCGATCTGTGTTGTAGTGCGATACCCGCAGGGGTCGGTGTTTTGGTGTGGTAATGTACTCGCTGTGGATAAACAAACTTTTAGGGCGCTCGCCCCGTGACGATAACTCCAGGCGGCTTCTTTCATTCATTCACTCGGCAGCAGTCTTGACGCTTCTGTGATGTTTGCACCAAGGGGAAACCACTTCTGACGCGGAAGGCATTAAAGGGGGGATCACTCGATTGTGGCAACGAGAAATGCTTTCGGCGAAGGGCACAAATGTTCAGACAGCGAAAATGCTGCAGCTCTCTGAGCAGGACCAAGAGGTTTCGAGAAAAACTGTTGAGATATGTCGGGTGCTCGGCGGGGTGTACATTTCCAGTATTGCAAAACCTATATATATATTTTTCCTTCTGCAGCGTTACGCGCCCCCCCCCCACCTCCCCCTGCGCCACTCCCCGACAACATATCCGTATCGGCTTCGAGATCTGGCGGTCTGCCACTGTGTTTAATGATACAACATGCTCTAGACACTTTGGTGCTTTTATGGACATTTCATCTATTTTTTGACGCCACAAAGTCTAGTTTTATGCAAGAAAAGGCAGGGCGCAAGCTGCGCTTAAGGATTTAAAAAAAAAAAGTAGTTTACAGAATACAGGACTTTTTTTGCCCCTCTCGCTTTTAGGCGTGTTGCATTCCTGTCTGCCTGAAAGAGGGCATGGGAACAGCTGTAGGATGTCTTTAGACAGAAGCCTTCCAGTATTACTCATCAGCCAACCCCAGGTGGATGTTTACCATGCAGTGCCAGTTGGGGCGGCACATGACTTTCAGAATAACCCCAGAAACTTATTGCTACGTCTTTTGGCTCAGCTCCCACATTGGACTTGATACATTCACATAACATTCTGGGACTACCTGGGGTACTGAGAACGTGGGTTTACAAAACTGTACTTCACAGTACACACGGTTCATGAATGAATATTATACATATATGTTGTGATTTAGAGAATGCTTCTGGGTCTTCAGTCACAGGATTGTCCCTTTAAATGTTTAACCAAGTCATCAAAAGCAGTTTAATTTGTATCTCATCAGTGTTCATCTTTTGCACAATCATTAAAAATTAATTATGCTTGATCATGATGCTCTGACCTCCAGCCCCTCCAAAACAAAAAAGCTGGGCAGTTTACACAGTGACTGACTTAAGATGGTTGAATCCTATTTTGAGGCTGTGTCTCTGTCCTTCAGTTTGCCTTGCTAATTTGTCTCCCTACATCCCTCCCTCTGCTTGTCCCCCTCCTCCCCATCATTATTTGAAAGCTGAAGCAGCAAGACATGGTAAACCTTACAGATTAGTTCTTACCTATTGTTTGGTTTCATTTGCACAGGCTGAAGGAGGGTCAGGAGATCACACAGGATGCTCGCCATCACCTGGCCTACAAAGAGGGTGTGGCCACCTTACAGGTTTTGGACTTGGAGCCAGAAGATGCTGGCCAGTACACTTGTCAGGCAGTCAACAGCCTGGGTGATGCAGAGACCACAGCAGAACTTGTTGTGGAAGGTAACCTGTTGTTTCCTTGATAAACTGCAGTAGGATTGGCTTTCATCGCCTGGATAATGGACCACTCTTTACACTTTACAGCTCGCCAACACATGTATTTTCATGACCCGAGATCATGCTGTCCTGTCGAATTCTCCATATTATGTAGTTCTTGAGATCTCAGCATGGCTTGATGCTATTGACACCCAGGTATATATCTCTTACGTGCTGGAGTTCCTTTATTGGAATTTGGAAGAGATTCAAGTTTATAGTTTTAATGACAAGTTTGGTGCAAAGATGATGGATATATATGTATATTTTGAGAAATTGTGAAGAGCCTTGCTCATCTCTTGCAACAGTACTGCATTGATGCAGTTGCAAATACACATATCCATTAACGTGTGAACATGCGGACATGCACACACACACACACATATGAGCATGGGCACATTCAAAGATGGAGCACAGCTTCGGAAAAGCAAACTTTGTGGTTCTATTATCAAAAAATTATCAATCTCCAGTATTAGCACCATGCATATAAAAGGTTTAGAGGGTCACCAGTTTCCCACAGCAGAGAACTTGGTCAGATTTGTCAGTAAAAATGAAATCATCTACATCTGTCTTCCTGCAGAGGTACGACACAGGCGAAAGAGGAAAGAAGAGGTAGAGACAGTGGCTGCCGTCAAGTGAGTGCCCGCACTGTATACACCCTGTATATTCAACTTAAAATGTACTTTTGGCTCTCTGTCCTTCAGCATGGGAGATGGAAGGAAAGAGTAATGTATGAAATGGGTACTATAGTGAACACTTAGAGTGGGTACTATGGTGAATAGATTTGGTACTAGCTTGAACACTTGGAGTAGGAACTAAAGAGACATTTAGAATGGGCACTAGAATGAACACTTACAGTACTAGAGTGAACACTTAGAGTGGGTACTGGGGTGGACATATTTGGTACTATAATGAACGCTTAGGGCAGGTACTAGAGTGAACACTTAAGGCAGGCACTAGAGTGAACACTTAGAGTGGGTACTAGCAAAACAGATTTGGTATTAGAGTGAACACTTGAAGCAGGTACTAAAGTGAGCACTTCCAGAGAGTACCAGAGTGAACACTTAGAGTGGGAACTAGAGTGAACACTTACAGTGGGTCCTGGAGTGAACACTTCAAGGGGTACTAGAGTGAACACTTGGAGAGGATAATTATTAAAGTAAACAGAGAAGCTACTAGAGTGAACGTTTGGAGAGGATAATTATTAAAGTAAACGCTTGGAGAGGATACTAGAGTGAACACTTCGAGTAATCTCAGCTTCCCTATAACAAAAAAAATGTTGTTTGTATTTTCATCCAACCATGTTAGCATTCAAGAGAACCATTGCAGTTTAAATCAAATACTAAAAACCTTGTTGTGTAAGAGGGGTAAACATGCCATGCCCCTGTCTGATTCAATGATAAAAGGGGGATGTGTTGACAAAAGCTGAAGAAGATTGAGGGATTATTTAATGAGACATACTCTTCTGTAGAGTACCCAAACAAGAGGCTGCTGTAATAGAGGGTGGTGAGCAGCCAGAGTTCAGCCTGCCGCTGGTCGACCAAGTCAGACAGGCTGGTGAGGATGTGGAACTTGTTGTCACAGGTCTGTATTTCTTCTTCTACTAAAGAAGCACTGTTTTAGTTCCTCGCAAAGTGTGTTTCTTATTGTGAAGGCACAATTCTCGTAGCTAGAGGTTGATGTGTTGATTTAAAAAAACATGATACATTTATTGAATGTCTGTAGAGACAGACCAACTCAACATCTGTAAAGATTTCTGTATGCTTAGTAGAATATACTTACCTGGGTTTGTGTAGAGTTTGTCCCTGCACTTAATGCCACCTGTGCTTTACATGCACAGTTACTGGGCACCCAGAGCCAGAAGTCAGATGGTACAACAGAGACGGCCAGATCTCGCCGTCTTCACGCTACATCTTCAGCCGCACTGAGGGTGTGTACAGCCTGAACGTCCGTAAACTGACCACAGAAGACGGCGGTGAATGGAGGTGCCTGGCAGTCAACCCTTTTGGACAGGCCTGGTGCTCTTGTGATCTGAAGATTCTTGGTAAGCAGAAGATGTTAGTCAGGAGCTGAGACCACATTCTGTGATGGTGAAACGCTAGGCTTGTTTCCCGTTGTCATGATGATAAAACATTTGGGGTTGGACCTGTGCAGGGGGAGGGAGGGTAAGGATTGTATTTTCATCTAGACTCCATTCATGTTGAACTTGCTGGCTTGCAGAGGCTGCTCCTGAGGGCCATCGTGCACCACGGTTCCCACGTGAGCTGGAGGACATGACAGTGACGCGGGGCAGCATGGTACAACTGGAATGTGAGGTCATTGGCTTCCCTCAGCCTGCCATCGAATGGTAAGATCTTGATATGCCTCTCACTACTGGCTTCTTATATTCAGCAGCGCTGATAGTAGTGGCAGGGCTGTGTTCATTTTCCTGCAGAATGGTCATAATTTTCTTTCCTCAGTTCTATCAACATGAATCTTGCATATCTTTAGCACTACATCTCAGTTTATTTTTAGACTAATCAGAAAGTGTTTGGTTTACATGCCTACTCACGTTGTGTTCTTTTACTTGCTTTTTAAAATGAAGGTACAAAGATCGAAAACGCGTCCAGTCAGACAAGCATTATGTCATCCGGATAGAAAATAACCTGTGCACGCTACAGATCAACAATGTTGACTATGATGACTCAGGCGCTTTCATGTGCCGAGCTGTCAATGATGCTGGGTCATCGTCAACTGAGGCCAGAATCCGAGTGCAAAGTGAGTGCAACCAACACTAAACAACATTAATTTACAGATCATGATAGCATCACTTCGGATTTAAGCTGACTTCAAACTTAAGGACAAGATGTCATAAAAAGTATTGACTCTTCTTGAAAAATCCTGATAATTCTTTGTTACTTACCATGCTGTCGGAGACACATGCCATGTCATTATTTAAGTCATTGTGAAAGCTATGGACTTGAAATCTTGGAAGCATGCTGCTGTTTCATTAAAAATTGTGACTTTTTTTTTTTTTGTTTTTGCTGTATGCCAGGCGTTCGTGATGTTGCGAAGCGACCAGAACGCACACCTGAGGTGACACAGTTAGAAGCAGCACCAACCACCCGTTACAAGTACCAGGTGGCACCAGACTTCACTGCCAAGCTGAAAAACAAAAAAGTCCCTGAGGGCATGAGTGTACACCTGAACTGTTCTGTCACAGGCATCCCTGAACCTAAAATCCGATGGCTGAAGGATGGAGAAGAGATTTTTGAGGGAACAGAGTATAGCATGAGAGTGAGTGCGATATTTTACATATCGCTGTTGTGTTCCCAGACTTTCAGGTGACCTTCACCCATTAGTTGATTAAAGCCACATTTAAAAACAGCGTTCAGAAATGTTTTCCAGCATTCCAGACTTGTTGGTGACATTTAGTTGAAAGTGGTGCTTTTAGTGCTAAAACAATGGGTGGTAAAACCATATACCTGTAAAGAGAAAAGAAACAGGTGACTGCGGCTTGGGGTAATGAAGGTACAACAAAGAGAGCTTGGCCAAGCGAGAGTTAGACAGGAAGTTGACGTTTCAGGGCATGGTCCATTCTTCAGGACAGTAAAAACAGATAACAAATAACAAAAATCATTTAGCTGACAAGGATAGTGGTCATGCACGGTTGATGGACAGACAGGAGGAAAGTGTGGGGAAGAGACAGAGCATAGGAAGTAGAGCGTGTTAAACCAATCAGTGGCAAGGAGTACTACAGCCAATAGAAAGGCATGTCCTATAGGGCTGGTGAGAGCGGGAGTGGGGAGGGTAAGGGAAAAGGTGTGGGGATTGTTGCAATGGAAAACAGGATAGAAGGGGAAGAGAAAAAGTGGGAGGAGGAGAGGTTGGTGTGTGAAATTAAATATATACCTGTTTGAAGTTAAATATATACCTGTATATGTTTGCTCACTGTCTTTTTACATGGTCAGAAAAGTTAGATTTTTTTCCAGTGTGATTTTAATGCTATACTGCTGTAAGGTTGATTATTAGCATAAAAGTCTCCACCCAAACAGTGAGCAAGTAACATGTCTTCTAGTGGAGTTACGTGTATATGTTTGGCTGCAGAACAACTATGGTCTGCTGTCCCTGGATGTGTTGACTGCTCGAGCAAAACATGCAGGCACCTACACCTGTGAAGCCTCCAATGCAGAAGGCACTGCCAGCTGTTCTGCCAAGCTTGAGATAGAAGGTAGGTCAGCTTCTCTGGAGTTCCATTAGTTTTTGTGTCCTACAAGCTAAACCTGTCCGTGTAAAAATAGGATTGGAGGTGCTGAGTCTGGCAAAAAGTATGCTTTAGAGCACTCCACCATTTCAATGACAACTAACATTGCTTACCCTTCTCTTAACTGCAGAATTATTTGATTAAGATTATGATTACTAGTTGATGAAAAGGTTTCAGTTATCTAACCAATAGTTGATAGTTCAACTCCTATTTTATCTGTGTTAGCTGAAGAAGATTTAGAGGAGCCTATATTTGGTAATACTGACTTCTTTTTTCTGCCCATTAACTGAAGAATTATAGATTTTATCTGGTGGTTTTATCTCCTCTTTTATCTATTAGCTGAAGAAGAATTAGAGGAGCTAGAGTTGGAACACCTGCGTCCTCGCTTCTTGACTCACATCCAGGATGTCACAGTGGATGAGGGTGATGATGTCACTTTCCAGTGCAGAGCAGTAGGCAAACCGATGCCCAAATTTAAGTGGTCAGTATTTGTAAACTTGCTGTCTAGGTCAGTCCATATCACAAGAAATCTAGGATGCTAGTATTTAGTTTACTTCAGAGCTCATGACCAAGTCTCCATGTTAAGGTCAAACACTGCACACGACCAGGCATGAAATTCTTAACAGTCACTTTGTCTAAAGGCTGAAATTATCTATAGACAATATATGTAGATGACAATTTCCCTTAGCAACCAGTTGACATCAATTATTGTTCCGACCCTGATATGACCAAAGCTGCCATAACCATCTGTACAGGGAATTTTGTCAAGTATTTTCTGTAAGTTCAACTTTTTAACCAGTTTGATGAGAGGTATTTGCTCCAATTTGTACTTTCATGCTTCTGTCTGCTTATAATGTTGCAGGCACAAAGACATGCTTCAGATGTCCAGCTCTTCCCGCATTCTTATCACTACTGATTCCAGTGGTAATTCCACCATGACCATCCGGAAGGTCAAGGCCTCTGATGCTGGCCTGTATTTTGTTCAAGCACAGTCTCGGTCTGGCCGCAGCAAATCCTCAGCTACACTTCATGTCAGAGGTACTATACTGGACAGAATATGTAGTAGGTGTGTAGAGTGTAAGCAGTAACTTAGAATTTCTCCTGCTGTTATGGTGCTTTTTTCTACCATGGATATTTACTGTACAGTTGATAAAAATGGAGAAGAGCATGGTAACATGAGAAAAAGTTTCTGGTTTGGTGAAGGCTTCTTCTTTGCTGTCTTATAAAATAAATCCAACAGTAACTCATTTTTTTCCAGAGAAACTGAGAGCACCATCCCCTGAATTTGTGGCACCCAGACCAGCAGGCTTCGAGTCAGGGTATGCTTCGATACAGCAGATGGCTGTTCCGGGCAGACCACCCAGCTTCTCCATTATGCTGCCAGCACAGATCAACGTACACGAGGGGGAGAAACTTCGCCTGGACTGCTCTGTACAAGGACTCCCACAACCTGTTGGTAAGTCAAAGATGTCTCTTTTCCTCAGCTGTGTCTTAATCCAGCTGTGGTTGTTTTGCATTTGGGAGACAAACGTTCTTTTCTGAAGATTCGTTACAGTTTTTTGTGACTTTAATTTATGAGATATTTGCATACAACAAACATTTTACTGAAATTATAAGTTTATTACGTTTTGATATTGATATTGTGTCAGTGAGTTCATTTTAACAGGTAATAAGAGTGTACATTATGCAACTGTCTTTATTGCTCAGTGGCCTGGAGTAAAGGACACAGAGGCCTGATGTATGGACAGCGCCACCGCATTATGTTTGTGGGAACCCTCCATACCCTGGAAATTCCATCCACCATGGCACTGGACAAAGGTGAATACATCGTCCGAGCTACCAATGCCTTTGGCTGTGTAGAAACATCATGCACAGTGAACATCTTGCCACCAAGGAAGAAGGGGTGAGTCACATTAAAAGATGATTCATTTTGTACACAACATGATAAAAAAGCAATTGAAAAACCTGTCTTTGGCGTGTTTGGTATCCAAGCAAATAATATTATCTCCCTTGTATTGTTGGTTTTCTGGGGGGGGGGGTGGACTGGAAATAAATCATCTTTGGATACCATCTTTCTCTTCCTGTTCCATGAGACTCCCCCTCCTCCATCCCCTGACCACGAAGCCGATCTCAATGTGATTTATAACGCCTGCTTATGTTTCTGGGTATTTTTTTTCCAGAGATATTGAGCTCCCGGAAATGATGCACCTGGAACCAGCTGCCAGAGCTAAGACAGGTGAGTTTATTTCAGACACCACCTCTTTCTAATGTGTGTTTAGAGGAGGCCATTTCTTTGTGTGCAGTGCACTTGCAGTGAACAAAAACAATTGCAAAGAGAATCTCTGGGTTGTGACATTTTATGAGTCGGGGTTTCCAGTACCTTTAGGTGTGGCTTCACAGTGTGTGATGTGTGAACAAGAAGTTGCCAGTAAATGTACCTGTCATTTCTTGTGATTTATGGCTTTCTGGTAGTGTATTAGACTGCTTTGAACTGATTTGTGATTGTGTTTTGGATTATTGGGAGTGTGTTTTAAATTTAAGTAATCTATTATAATTCTCATTATCATCACCTGTGTGATGTGTAAATTATGCCTAGTGCTCTGTATGTTTATATGCGTGCTACCATCTGCTTGGGTGTGTGTATTTGTGTGTGATTTTGTGCATCTGTATGCACAAGTGTGCAAAAGCTTGTGTGACATAATGGTTACTAATGGGAGGGGCTTTTGACTTGATACACAGGCGAAGAGATTCCACGCAGAGGAAGAGGTATTAGCTTGCTTGCTTTTGAAGCAGTTGGTTATATGTTTCTCACTATTTTTGATTGTTTCTGTTTAAAATTTTATCAGTACTGTGATTATATTTGTGTTCTTTATCAATACTCACATATGATTGGTTGTCCTTTTTTTTATTTCCTTCCTGGGTTAATTTATTTACCTCACTCTGTAAAGTAATTACACTGCACTGTCTGTAGTGTAATGCAGTTATGTTGTGTAGTCATCTTTGTCTGTGGCAAATTTAAATTTCAAGATAAACTTACAAATAATGGTTGGAGCCATCAGGGATCAGAGTTGTGTGGATGATGAAGCAATCCAATGTTAATCATTCAAACATTCTGCATTATTGTACTAATATCAATGTCATTTGCTGGGTGGAAGGGGGGAGCTGCAACAGCTTTGTGAAATCTTAACGAAATATAGTCTTTGGAGCTAATTGTCTTTATTATAAGACCATAGTATGTCACAGGCACTTTTCCAGTGCTACAGAAGGCTCCTTCGATCGTGATGATGAGGTTTTAGTTGAGGAAAAGTTGACCTTTTTAAGCTCTGGAATTATCCATTTATAGTAATTTATACACAGAACTTTTGGTTCCAGCTGCTGCTAATGCAACTTGACATTAACATTCTGACTAAAATATTTTGTGAATGAAGCCTAGCAAAGTTTTCTTTCTGACCACTCAGCACTGTTCGAATCGCAACAGGGAGCACCAGTAATTGCTTTCCTTGTGCCTTATTCTTATACATGTTTTAAATATTAAATTAACCAGTGATAAATTCTACTGTGACTGTGAGTGGTGCATGTTACATATTTTCCTCTAACAATACTGAAAGATCAAAAACCAGAAGTGAAGATTATCAAAAATCACCCGATTTCTGGTCAGGTCATAAAATTTGTCATCATCGGAGCAGATCTATTTTACCTTTTATTAGAAACTGATGTATAGCCATGCTTTTAGTCCTTTAGACAATGAATTCATAAAATGCAAAGAAGAAAGGTGGGGGTTAATGTAGATGTGACCTTTTCAGAAGTTGAGAAATAGATTCTTTTTCTTTACCTGTTTCAAAAAATCCATCTGGAGTTCAGTTCAAAACATGCTTCAGGATCAGTAACCACTGGGTTTAAAAGTATGGATTCATGTTTATGTGTGTGAGTCTGTGTGCATGTGTGCAGATTCACAACACTGAGTTATGTTATGTCATCTGTAGGTATTTATTGTTCACATCCTCACCATGGAACTACACTGTTGGCAGGTAGTTGAATATAAGTCAGGTTTAGCTAGATGTTGCCATCTTGCTTGATTTTTGGGGAAATCGACACTTCTTTTAAATTTTTTTTTATGATAATTCTGTCATCGTATAGGGTGCCATCTTCTTTTCACCAGAACTTGATTACTGATGTTCTGGCTTTAGATTCATTCATCTTTGTTAAAAATCAATGTTTGTTCTATTGCAGCTCCATTCTTCATCAAACACCTGCCTCACACTATTGAGGTACAGGAAGGCACCAGTGTGCGTCTGGACTGCATTCTTCGGGGCGGTGTGGAGCTGGTTCAGTGGTCCGATGAGGATACAGAGCGAACCAGAAAGGCCCTTGAGGAGGAAGGATTTGAGGGAGACTTTGTTCCTCTCAAAAAAGATTCGGACAAAGCTGCCTTTTCTAGAGGTTTGGAGTTTTACCATTTTTACTACACACATAACATTGCCCTTAGTATTATCTGATGGAACAAGAGTTAATGTTCGGCACAGGATTTTTCAAGTAAGAAGTGTCTATAATACAGCTTTATAATACAACACCTAACATATTCTTGCAGTTCTGTGCAAATAAAGTTAATTTATTCAGATAACTAAATTTTATAACCAGTTGTTAATAGCATAATTGCTTCGTCACAAAATTACACTTAGTTCTGAGTTTTTAATTAATTCTTTAGGTGGCATTGGAATATTAATAGAATGTTGGAATATTATCAAAATTATTGAATAAAATGAATCTACTTTATAATAAAGGTTTTCTCCAATAAAGGGTTTATGGAATATTATCAAGATAATCGATTAATGTGAATATTTTTTTTGTCACAATACTGTACCATGACCTAAAGTGCTAATATCTCAATTAACGATCCCTAACTGCACCTTCCAAACAAAAATGCAACCCTGGTTAGGCCCCTCTTCGCATGCACACACCGCGCATCACCCATGTGCATAGCTCACTGACCAATACAGACTGACTTTCTTGGCCCCCTTCCGGTTTGAACCATGGCCCCTGCAGCGCTGGTCTCACCCAGGGTGCTTTCATCACAGCCTTGCTGTTTGCATGACCACCTTTCTGGATGTGGCAGCGCTTCTTTTGGTGGACTTATGTCTTCCATATGGGGGCTCTGTCCTTGGCCTTTCGCTGGTGCCTGGGATCTCACCCTGGTGCCCCTGGCATAGGACTTGGTCGCGTATATGGGGGTTTTTCTTTTATGCGTCCCTTGATGCCTGGGCGGTGCAGACATGGTATCCTGGCTCTCTTGCGGCTCCCTGTTCAGACCTCCTTCTGCCTCGGGCCCCAGTCGGAGTCGATCGCTAATTGAGATATTAGCACTTTGGGTTATGGTAAGTATTGCTAAAGAAATACAAATTTAGAGCAAGAAATTTGTATATAATAAAAATTGTCCCCAGATAAAGGGTTTATTTTGTATTTGTTAATTAGGTGCCACTTCAGAAGCCACACCATCCTTTAAAACAACTCCCCAGAATCTAGTGCTCCCAGCAGGCGCCAAAGCAGTGTTTGAGTGTACCACATCGGGACCTCCAACCACGTCTGGCACCTGGTAAGACACTGATTTCTTTTTAACATGTGTTGGAGATGATTTCATTCATTCTGTGTCTTGTTCTGCAGATAGTTCTGCTACCACACAATGCTACTTCTTGCACAAATGTGTTGCCTTAGATTGTTCCAGCAAGATTTGCAACACTGCAAAATAAATCTGAAGTCTCCCAACACACATTTGAAATGCTTACTTATCTGAATGCCAGGTACAAGAATGGAAAACCTGTGTCACCCAGTGACACTGTGAGGATCATCTCGGATGGAGCTCGACACAGGCTAGCAATTGGTGCCATCGTGAAATCTGATGAAGGGGAGTATACCTACATGGTCACGTCACCTGCAGGCTCAGCATCCTGCTCCGCTACTCTGACGATACAAGGTCTGTGAACGTACATTACTTGTTTATATGGCATAGTTCATATTTTCTTTTTAAGCCATGTGGGCTGTGGACAATGTAAAAGCAACTGTTTGTGGGAGAGTTAAATGACAAGTTATACTCTCCCTTTTATAAATTGAGGAGCATTTTATATATGTGTATATGTTTTTTATATAAGATTTCTGTTGTTTATTTTTGCCAGTACTGACAGAAAAGGGACGAGTGTCCAGATCACAGTCAGTGGAAAAGCGGAGAAAATCTTCATTGGACACGGAAAAACAACAGCTTAGTCAGAGTGGTATGTGATTCCCTGTTAAATTTCTTGATCAGAGTAGTCTACATCTCCATGTTAGTGTAGGACAGTTTAACCAAAGGACTCACATGAATTCTCTCCACAGTCTTTCAGACAGTTTTGCCAAAAACAGGAGCAGCGATGTGCTGCGGACTGATGCGCCCATGACCATTTACATTTATTTGTTACAAAATAGTAGTAGTGTTGATTTGGTCTGTGCACACATAGTTTTAATTACAGCCTGGAGAAACTGAGTTAGTGGTCACATTGACAAGTGTTTAGATGCTTACCTTTCAGGTTGTGAAACTAGCAGTAGCATGATGGGTTTCACTGGTATACATGGAACAAATGGGATTTTTTTAAAAAGTGATATTGGCAGAGCCTCCAGAAGGAAGTGACTATACGATGATTGATAAAATGGTGGGTGGAAACAGGTGTTAGCATAATTACTGGCTATGAGCATCCATTTGAAATCTTTGATTTGAGTAAACCACACAGCTTGCTGAGCTGTAGCAATGCAAACAGGTGCGCAACACTTGTCCTTTTCGTGTGCAGAAATGAGCAGGCTATGAAACAGTCATATTTAGGTTTTTCAAATTTTTAAGCCAAGTGGTCAGTAAATTATAAAGTCTCTGGATGCCACAAGTGTTCTTTCTTGCAATATATATTTTTAAATTGTTGTTGAAGCCACCCCCCTTTATTTCTTGTTATGGAATTAACAATGTTATGTTATTTTCGACTTATATTTTGTCAGTATATATATATATACATTGTATTAATATGAATCTGTTGTCTTTTCAGACGCTCAGGCATCTGAGTAAGTATTTTTTGTGAAAAAATTATAGTGGTTTTATTTTGATTATATTGTATTACATTGGCACCATCTTTTTTCATCCTGCCTGCCTATAGTTGACTCTATTTTGATATGTGAAGGTAACATCCCATCATATTACTTGTAATCAGTGAGTGGGAATTTTTTTTTCTTTTCTTTTCATAGACCCTATTTTGATATGTGAAGGTAACATCCCATCATATTATTTGTAATCAGTGAGCGGGGATTATTTTTCTTTTCATCTTCTTGTCTCATGTGTGAAGAATTCTTCTTTTTTGTGTTCCAGTTCTTCACCTCCAAAGTTTGTGAAGAAACTGCAAGACCAGAAGATCCATGATGGAGACACTGTTGTTCTTGACTGTAGGGTTGGTGGCAACCCCCGGCCTCAGGTTACATGGTTCCGAAATGGAGAGGAAATTTTGGACAACCAAGTGAGTCTCTCTCTCTCTCTCTCTGGTACACGACCTTTTGATCTCCTACAAGATCTTTTCCTTTTCCGAGAAGGAGAAATTGAATGAGTGACGGAGAAAGATGCTTTCTCGTTTTGTCCAACTCCATCACTCTGTTACAGGTGTTTACGAACATGAAGATCTATTGTGCAAATGTTATCTGGGTTAACAAACTTGCTGTTATGCACATTTTTTTAACAACCCGCAGGACTTCCTCATCAGTAATATCGGCTCGGACTGCCGACTTCAGATCCTGGATGTTTATCCAGAGGATGAGGGCCAGTACACCTGCACTGCTACCAATGCTGCTGGTGAAGCATCCACAAGCTGCTATGTTAATGTAGAAGGTGAGCAGTCATCTACTGACCCCATTGTTCTCACAGTCACTGCAGCCGGCAGATGTGGCTGATGCCCACAGCCCTGTGGATGTATTCATGTTGTTGAGGCATAAGCGTCAAAACCAGTGAGACCAGAAATGCAGTGTCACGCAGTTTCCGACATCTCACTCCCTTCTCGCTGATTGCTGTCTGGTCCTTGTATGGCGTGATCTTCCCCAGCTTACGACTCTGTTCTGTTCACTTGCTTTGACTGTCTCTTTGGGAAATGTTGTGTTCTCCACCAGTGAGTCTATTGACCCAATTAATGTCCTAATTCATTATTTGGAAATAGTAACACAAGTGGGTCCTTTTTTTTCAAAAAAGAAAATTTGAGTGAAATTCATTTGAAAAGCCACTAATAATATGAAACACAACTAAAACCTAAATCTATGGTATTAATCCATTTTCATTTTATTCTTGAAAGCAGCTAACAGTTTGAGCCAGTTTATTTTTACTGCAAGACCTACGTTCATTTACTGCTTTTTTTTTTTAATTTATCTTTTTGAGGGGGAAATCAGATTTGGGGGTCATCCTGTGTGTTGCTTCATGCTTTTGTCTGTAAAAGGGTTTTTATTACACCATATACTTGAAAAAGCCTATTTGTTGCCCCTACCATGCCCACCGCTTAACACTGATCTCTGCTTTTGTTCCCTTGTGGGCACGCACTAGATGCCTACATGTCTGGTGATTCTGAGTCGTCTGGCACTGCATACGGTTCTGGTAAGAGTGGTGGCCTGCATGGCTCTGTTTTTTTGGGGTTTTTTTTTGTCTGTTACCCACTCATCTTGAACTTAAGTTTGGATCACATCGTATGACCAATCCACTTTGTAGAAAAGACTGTCTCCAGGTGTTGTATTTATTTTTGAGTTTTCAGTTTTATATGTAATTAAGGCACATACATTTAGTTGTTGTTATTTTTTTGGTCCTTTTTTTCACTGCACATTTTTTTCTTTTGTTGTTTGCTTGAAGCTTAATGTATAATCGAGGCACATCCAACACTTCGTTTAACTGCACACATTCTTTTCATCTTCTGTTTCACTATTGCGTAGACTGTTACACTTTTGAGTAGACTGTTACAAGTACTTTTGCTGTGGGTAAGCTAGGCCATGGCATGGAGCATACAGCTGCTTATCCTTTCAATCTGAGTGTCTCTTTCAGATTAATTCTAGTGTCGCGGCACTTGGCTCCCATTTCTAAATCTCCACACAGTTTTAGATGAAAGCTAGTGTAATGCTCTTTCCCCTCTTTTAATTGTGATTAGCATGTATATGATTAATGTATGGCAACTTCCACATTTCATGTTGTTCCTGTGGTTTGTTCTTCAAAACCTAGCTAGGTACTGAACAGTGCAGCATAGATTGTTTGTGCAATATAGCCAATTTAAAGCTTTTTCATGTTATTAAAAGTTTTGGCTGACATTTAGTTGGAATCCAAGTTATATTTATGTTTATCTTTAAATAGATCTACATGTGTATGTATATAAACGGCCCATAGGAAGTTAAGACAGGACTCTTGTGCATACATGGTATTAACAGCAGTTGGCAGTTTACTGTGGCTGGCCTGTTACTGCTGTCCAAATTGGTGATGTCATCATATTTTAATCCACTTCAGTCTTTTTGCCCATTGTGTTAATTTTTGATCACACGCTTTTGCTATATTTTCCTTCTGATATGTAAATATTTTAACATCGCCCTGTCTTTGTTGTCTCCCTTATGAAAGAAGCCCTCTAGAATATTTGTTGATTTATCCAAAGAAAGGAAGTCTTTCAGGCTAGTGAAAGTGTGACCTGTGACCTGCCCAGGTCAAGGACGACTGCCTGTCGTAAAGGAGATAAGAAATGTTGTCAGATTAGTGAGTGAAAGGACCGGCTGATTAAGCGAAGCCGCTTCCTTTGTTGCTGGGGCGGAGGGTTGTGGCGAAGGGAGGGGTCGGTAAACAGTTTGGTAGCGGTCGAGTGCCCGGCTCCGTCGTCAGCCAAACCAGGCCCGCCCGCGAGCGGTGCGCGTGACAGGTGATAAGTAGGCAGCTGCTCGTGAAAGCTCGATGGGCCTTTTCACGGACCTGAAGAGTCTGTTGGTCGTTCGCACTCAGTAGTGGGTGTGAGGATCGAGGAGAAGACGGAAAATCCAATTCAGGCAGCGGAAGATGACACCTGGCTTACATCGCTGAGGAATGACACGGTTCTCTCTCGTGCACGGCTGGGATTTCAGCAAGCACCGCGTCACCCAAGCCAGCAGGTGTTCCGTTCGCGTCTTTTATAGTCCGGCGCGAATTTTTAAAAAACTCCCTCGTGATAAAATAAATGTCTTTCTCTGACGTGTAGCGGGTTTGCATCTCGACGTTTTCATGTGTCCGCTGCACATTCCAGAGATGAGCGCATTCTAGTCCACCTTTAGTTATAGCGGGTAGAAGCTGTGGGGATGTGGAAAGGACCTGTCACGGGTATAAACGGGTGTGGCAGTACTCAGGTAGCACCCCTGCCCCCCCCCCCACATCCGCTACTTCTGTTATTGACAATGTTTGTCACTTGGCGATCGGACAAGCATCAAAGAACCCTTTCCAGCACGTCGGAAATAGCCTCTAACCGTCGGATGTTTGCCGCGATAAGATATACGGCGACCTGAACAGTTAATTCTCGCTATTGTGCGAAATCGCCGCAAGGAGGAAGCAGTTTCCTTCAAACACAACAATTTTCACTACACCGTCGAAAGTGACCCTCACGATTAGCTGTATATTGCAAAGAAATCCCCCAAGACTTTGTCACGACGAGTCTAAGCAGTCTGTCGGCACCTCTTCAAAGATCCTCCTGCTGCTTTCCCCTATTGTGTTCACCAAGTACCAGAACCCTCTGAAGAAATTCTCGCCGTGGTGTGAAACGTGAGGCACGCATGTAAAGGTCTGAAGCCGACAGGCACGTCACGAATGAGTGACCGAGTCACTTTCGGGAAGATGCGAATGACCAGGAAGGCGGGACGCATGAAAAGAGTGCGACTATTTTCAGGTGATTCTTAGCGTCTGTCTCGGTCTTGGTTTTCTGAGTCTCTGAATCGGATTTGAACCCCTTCTTTCCAGCTGTGAGACGGGGGATTGGGCTGGTCGATGCATCAGGTTTTAGGCGTGCAAGTGCCCTTGCACGGCGAGTTACTGGACACCCTACTACGATCAACACTTTTTTCTTTCTTTCTTTCTTTTTTTTTGAGAGAGAGAGAGAAAATAGCTGGGGTGGACACTCGCGAGCGGCATCCTCTCCCCAGCCTACCTCCCAAAAAAATGATGGGGGGATGAGGTTTGCAGAATTCGCTAGGCTGGCTGGAGAATTACTACTATCTTTAAAACAACAAAAAATCTCTTGCTACTGTTTCCTTACTACGCCATCTGGCCGAGTCCGTCAGGGGTCAGTAAGCCTGAAGAGGACACAGTCAGCCGGTCGTCCTGAGGTCAGAGGCGCGCGACGCACAGCGGCTTTTTCTCGACCGTCCTCAGAGCCAACGGCATTCGCGCACATTATCTCGCGACACCTGAGGCAGGTGGGAAATGGGTTCAGATGATCAGAAACAACCACGGACGTTCCGCAGCCTAGAGATTAGCTTGAGAGTTACTCGCTGGAATGTGCAGGTGAGGTTGAGAGGTTAGGCGGGGTGCCGTGATGTGCAGCTTAGATTGAGAGATTTGCGTGTCGTAAAGGGTGGCTGCGTTCCAAGGGTTAAGTTTCATAATGCTCAGGGTAGGTAGAGAGAGCTACAGGGTACAAATTCATGGTATTCTGGTATCTTAGATCACGGGCCTTTTAACAGGCTTGTAAGCGATTTTCAAATGCTCGTTACAGTAGTCGTCTGTTTTAACGGATGTCACGATGAACGAATTTCCGATAGGCAACATGTCATGACGCAATGAAAGGCTACATTTGCTCCCAGAATAGTCAGAATAATGTGTTCTGAATATGTACATCCGTCTCTCTCTCTCTCTCTCTCTCTAATTTTACTACTACATGGGACCTATTTTTTCTCGCGGAGGAGTTTGCTTCAGCATAGGACTGGTTAGACCTCTTGGCGCGGAGCTCCAATGCCTGCTCCAAGCTAGTTGCTGTGGTCTGTCTTAGCCTATGCCCCGTGACAGTGTAGAGTATAATTTTTTAATTGCCTTTTCTCATGGCATAAGCTAATGTGACGTCAACTCTCGCTTGCTACCATGTCGGTATTAAAGACCATGTGCGGGACATGCTGTCCCGATCATGTAGAACAGTCGTTTTAATCTCCAAGATAAAATTCAGCAGATATGTTATCAGGTGATGCGGTCAGTATTTCTCAGAAACCGAATAAAGCTACCTACTGTCTCCCTCCCCCACATAGTACCGGACGAGCGTCGCTTTTTACAAGCGAGATCAGTTGAGATATGAAACTAGCGTTTTTAACTGCTTGTATCAGAGACGGTGAAGAATGTGTCTTTGGTCAAAAGCACGTTGCTGACTGGCGTTGAAGGGCCTAGCTCTCTGTCTCTCTTTTCTCTCTCTCTCTCTCTCTCTCGCACACATACAGTCTCAACCGAATTCTTTTGAGCGACATTAAAAAACTCTTTGAGCCCATAGGGACCCGCAAAAAAAAAAAAGAAACCGTAGAGACCGTATAGAGGCCGAATAGATTTACACGTCTTGAAAAAGCTGCCAATTAAAAACTACCACACTCCCAGTAATATATTTAACATATTTAGAAAGATCTATTCTTCTGCATCACAACGGAAACAATACTTTAAAGGAGTCTGAATGGAGGTGGGAGTCTGCTGGGTAGTGCACATAAATTTAAAAAAGGACTTCGTGAAGCTTAAATTAACGACAGGCGAAAGCATTAATGACCTGTGAAGTGGGTCTAAGACGAGTTCTGACTCCTCTGCTTCTCCTTTTCGCCACTCTGTAAGCGTGCGTGCTTGCGTGTATGGCGTACGTACGAGAGTGTGAGCAAACCCACCTTACTAATGCATTATGTTATGTTTTTTTCCTGAAGGTGCGCGGAGCGGCCAGCATGCAATGGTCGACTGACGGTGCATGGCATGTGAGAGTGACAGTACCCTGTGCCATCTGTATGCTATAACCTGACAGTAACTGTGCCAAGGGTGGAAAGCCATATATTACACGTGTACTGCGTATTCAACGTGTATTTATTCCAGAACGATATACAGTAATGAACAGTACCATGTATCTAGCATGTATCGTGCCAAATCTTGCTGAGTGTATCTGCATGAGGGCTACAGAACAGATCACGATTATTTGAGCGAGACATTCATCCATTGACTGTAATCGCTCCTTAGACTTCGATTACACACAGAAGGGCATTGTTCCCGCTGCCATAATATGCGTCACCACAGAGACTGTTTTAACTGTAGCTGCAGTGCCTTGTTGGAGTCATTTGTAAATTTTGCATATTGTTGATTTATAAACACCATTAAAATAACGTGAAAGCTCATCTGTTGATCTGTTTGTTATTCAAAATCACGGCTCATTGATATTACCGTAGCGAGTGTCGGTACATAACGATGGAGCCCATAATCTTGGCCCTTTTGCCAGAATGTTGTTAGTAACTTAACTTCAGAAAGCTGAACTGTTCTTTACTTCTGTTCTCTACGCCAGTTTCGCTCAGAGTTAAGATTACACGTGTACTTCCACCACCCGGTGTGTGCCTGGTGGTGGTGGCATTGGACGACGTTGAGAGTGATCGGAAAAGGACAGACTTTGGAAGGACGGAGAGGATGGACGCTGACGGGAAAGGAAGCAAATTGAGAGACGGGGAAAGAAACTGCTTCGAGGCACGAGGTCAAAGAGGATGTTAAGAGGGACGGGACCGCAGATAGATTTGGGTCGGCTGGGGAGGGGGAAAGGGGCGACGGAAGAGAGACTACCATGAGCAGCAATGGGGAGGGGGGAGAGACATTGAGGGGCGAAACGAGTGGACCTGTAAGGTCCTTAGAAGACCAGAAAACCGAGCGAAAGGGTCTTTGTGCAGAAAATTCTGCGAGGAGAATGACTAACAGTAACCGCTGTCTAGTCAAATATCTCGGGCGCTCTATCCCCATTCACCCACCCCCACTCACATAGTACTTACCAAGCTTCTCAGCACACAGAGGCTACTGACGTCGCCTCACTTTTCCCGATGGCAAAGAATGTCACGAGACTATGCCTTCCAAACAGACTTCCTTTTCTTGCGATATCTCTTTCGCAGACAGTCTCCCTGCTCCACCCCTGGCCAGGCTACAGTGGTCGGGTGGCATGTAACCACCCCCTCCCCGTACTATGAATCACGGCTGGGTGGTCTAAGGATGCCCGTATCCATCACAACCTTACGGTCCCACCCAGCACGGCAAACAAGGACGGTACCAGGTAAGGCGATAGCTGCCACTAGCAAACGACGAGTGTTGGGGTGGGGCTGTCTTCGTGACATCTCCCCCTTGCCCCTCCACGAAATCAGCAACCTATAAGGGGAGTTGTATAGACGCGAGGAGTGCTAGAAGGGGCCTGGTTAGCTCACTTGGTAGAGCTGCGGACTAGCAGATGGAAGGTTGCTGGTTCGAATCCTGATGTGACCTGTGACATGACGGGCCTTACCTTAACTTACTGGACTCGACTTCTCCAGAATTACTGGACAAACTTTTATGGTGATCTCGTAAAATGTAGATTAATTGAGCAATCGTCACCAAAACCTTTACTGCCTCAGGTCAATGGTTTCCACACCAAAGGGTGACGACGCTATGAAATAATGAGAATAACTAGAGAAATCTACCGAGGGAAAAGATTCTCATACTCTGACACGTTCGCTCAGTCTCACACAGGCAAAACACTTCTTGCTCAAGAGCCCCCACCCTCTTAAAAGACACAACTGCAGCGAACCGTTATTCAACATATATTTCAAACACTAACTGGCTCGACAACATCAAATATATCTACAGATTATTTACAAAGAATCACCGTGCTCGTGTCTAGGGTAAGACGCTGCCTGATTACGTCATACCACGAGGTATCAGACAGGAAGATAATCAAACTAAAGCCAGAGGGGAAATCAAACTGCCAAAAAAAAACGGCCTATGATCCCGCTCTATACACAAATACCGTAAGTGACCGACGACAGAGCTCCTACTCTCGTCACTACTGAAACAACTACTTCTGCGATACACAATTCTAAAGCTATTCAACGGCCAACAATGAAGCTATGACACTGCCACGGCCAGCACTTCCTCTACCTCCCCTTTTGGCATAAGCCCGGCCACTAGCTTAACGTCTCCTGTCTCCGGCAGGATAAAACCACCTATCTTAAAACAACCCGAGTCCCAGACTCTAAGATAGGTTATGGCAAGAGCAGTCCTTAACTTATAAGGCACAGTCAACAGTCACGAGTCAGTCTCTTGACTTGTCGGCGAAATACAGCCCAGTGTAATCGCGTGATTGCTAGCTGAGGCTCTTTCGACGTCCTGGCTAAGATGGCGAGGGGTAGAGGTCCGTGGGTCTACACGTGTCCGCTTCTCTTGGTCTTCCTACTTCATCTCTCCTGTGTCTCTTTCTGATCGTCTCTCGATCCCAATGTCCGAGTGTCTCTCTTTCCACAGCTTAAGTACCCTGTGCTCTCACGCCTTAAACTTGATTAAACCGGTACTGGCCGGCCTAGAGCAGCTACCTACAATGCGACCACCTACCCGGTGTGAAGAAAGGGAGGAGCGAACAGGCTTACCTAGGAGTGACAGGTGACATCCTAGGAGTGACATGTGACATGACCAAGGATTATTTCCTGGAGTTAAACATTGGGCAAACTCCATTCAGCCATCTCCCCACACATCAAACTGCCTGTCCGCACTGACCATCTTACTGCAGTCATCAGTCTGGTTCTTTCAGTGCATAGTTTAGTAATAGGACCCCATCCCCCCATAGTGCGAAATCACCGCGACGTGGAAGCACTGTCCCCCTAAATAACCACCACCACTACGAGGAATGCTAGTGAAGGTAGGCACTGATGTCAGAGCAACAGATCGATGCACTAAAACTCTAATGCCCCTCCACATGCCGATGCTGGGGTTTCTCACGCCTTCCCGACTCCGATTACTCTGCTTTGTGTGCTAGCTACTGCTTCTTCAAAAATCAAGTCAGCGATACCGGAATCTCTTTGTGAGGTTTTAATCGACCTTTATTCATAAAAGATGTAGAGCCCGTTCTAAACAGAATGCGAGAAAGATGTGTCACTCTAGCCTTTTGTTTGTCTTTTTGTTAAATCTGGAGGACACTTCGTCTTGTTCACGACTGCCTATATAGATCACATGACCTGGATCGCATGCTGAACTCTGCACACTGTTCACTGTAGCTGCAGTGCCTGGAGGACACTTCGTCTTGTTTACCACTGCATATATAGATCACATGACCTGGATCGCATGCTGAACTCTGCACACTTTGACGGCAACGAAGAGAGCAAGGGTGGGTGGGTGAGTGGTTGTGCGTGAAGGCTTTAGATATAGAACTGTTCCCCTGAGATATACGATCTAGATGAATCAGCAGGCCAGCCTAGCTAGCAAGCAGCTTGCATGTAATTACTGCGCGCGTGCAGGCCGTTGTTATTTCTGATATGTGGGTGGCGTGACGGTGGAAGAGGCCGGGTGTAGACGGTGAGCGCGAGCCGTTCTTGAGAAACAAAGGACGCGCTTCTTAAGCCAGCATGTAGGTCACGCATACCTCCTATCGATAGAGATAGATTTTTGAAAGTCAACGGTATGTGTGTGTTTTGGGAGGTTGGGGGGGGGGTGATCGGCTAGGATGGGGGAAGCCAAGCAAAACGTAGATGAAAAGCCTTGATGACCAGATCCTTATGTCATGGAGGGCTTTCTTATTGCAACTATCGGAACTCCGTGTCTTGTAGGCTATCTCGTTTCTTTTAACCATTATTATTAATTGTGTAGTCAATACATTTACTTGAAGATCTCGGCATGTAGGGTGACATTGGCAGATAATGTTAAAAACTGTCAGCAGATGATGTAAAAAAAAAAAAAACCTGCCGGCTCAATCACCCGATATCCCCTGAGATGTCTGAACCCAGAACGAATTCTTCGCTTCCCAACATACCTCTAACTTTTGCATCGGGTGGTAATGATAATGATCAAAGGCTTTTGTTAACAGCAGTATATAAATAAAGTCACATTTAGTGCTCAACACCGGGTACTATGCATGCGGACAGACAAAGCAGTCAAAGTGTAGTCACTTTTGACTGCACAAACTGTGGGATGGGTGCGTGTGTGCGTGGCGGGAGGATTGTTAACTCAGTGTAATGAGCGTTACAGAAATCCAGCGGAGTTGGATCACGAGGCCGTCAAATGTACACTTAGCGTATATACATATATATATAGTGCACAGATTATGAAACTCATTTCATCCTTCTACATATTAAAACATCCTTCCAGCTTAATAGATTTTATCAAAATCTTGTTAATACCGTGTATTGACTGGCTTCCATCCTGAATGGTGTACTATATATATGTATACACACACAGGCGTCCTGGGTATAACATCCCTATCAGCTCCTCGAAACACTTTGACCCCAACTGCTCAGAATGCGTTTTTGTTTGTGGGGGGAGGGATTTTTTTTAGGCTTGAGGCAATCTGCACGTAAGATAACATACATCTGGTCCCACAGCTTCACTAAGTAATCGTCAACATTGTCGAGGGACAAAGTGTAGTGTGTGACAGGATCTTTGGCTGTGTATAACAGCTCATAGATGCGTCGTTTATTTTCAATGTACGTCACTTATTAAATTTGTAATCCAGCTGTATGTACGGTCGAAGCTAGCAATTTGTGGGCAGTGGCGCAGCTCTTTAGACTGCTTGTAGAGATGCAAGACAGTTGTGTGTGTTATCGTCTCCAACACATGCACATCCTGCACTTCCGGTGTTCTCTTCCTTAGCAGCCTCAGTCTGGACCGAGAATTCGTCAAAAGTACGCGCGATGTTGTGAGCCTATACGAGAGTCTTAGTGCTCGTGTGCTCGTTGCGTTTATGTCCTTCAGTTTCCCCACGATTTATTTACCGAGTTTTTCTTATTAGAACACTGATCTTGACCTGTTAATTCTGTCCATTGTCTGCAATGTCTGATCGATACACTTGCCCATCTTGCTGATTGTTCCCAGTATTTAAATATACAAGAAATTGTAGTTTTCTACCTGCATTTCATCGCGCCGTTATTTGCTGCCAATCTTTAAATTTAATATTGGACGTTTCAGTTTTCTGTAGTAAACTTTTAAAAGCATGTTTCATTTTACATTATTTCACCTTATTTCTCGTCTTTTTTAACTGCCCAGTCCTCACACACATAGTTCACCCCACAGTCAGATATACCTGACGGCTGTTCACACACACACACACGAGAGCAGGTAGTTCCCCCCCCCCTCCTCCTCCGGATAGCGGATAACTATTCTCACAACGTCAGCGGGAGTTTTCTGACGGCCAGTCAAATGCACATCACCCTTTCGCGTTCCGCGCTGAGTGCTGGTTGAGTGTACCATTGGGGTAGCCGCACGCGACCAAATACTGCGAGGTTACTCCGTCTCCCCACCCTTCTCCCACCACCCACCCACCCCTTTATGCACACAGCGGACCTTGCTGCTACGGGAGTGTGTGGGGTTGGGCTGGGGGAGGGGAGCGTGCCCCTGTGACCGGAAGCTCGCTTCGTAGCTGCTGTGCCTAGGAGAATCGGGGCTTCTGGATGGATATCGGAGAATGCAGACGGCGAAATTTAACTGGTGACAACCAGGACCGATGACATGGTTTATCCCGAAGGCCCCGCTGTGACTCACTTTGCGGCCCCTTTCTTGCAGCGACTGTCGTGTCGTGTGACCCGGGGAATCTCGCGCTGCGTCAAGGTGCGGTGGTGACGTCCCTCGGCAGGGCCCCACAGCAGACGACAAAGGGGTTAGAGAACTGTGCGCGTGAGAACTGTGTTCATGCTTATGGTTAACTGGCTCGGACCGACCGAGCGCTTCTGACACGCGTTTGTTTTTGGAGCAGCATGGTAAGACCGTGGGGCAGCGTGTGAATTTTCATTCAACAGTTTCTCGTGGACGTCGCTGCGTCACTGGCCACTCAGCCCGGAAATCAAGGAAGCAGTTCTACGAGGTTAAAAACCGTAGGAGCTGACAACTTTGACAATAGAAACCATCGACGAAGAATGTATAACGACGACAAAGTCCACGTTGCTCCCGTTCCCGGCAAATTAGTCCGGGATCGAAAAATAAATATATAAACAGATTGCTTGACGCGACGGGACAGAAACGTTTCAACAGTTGAAAGGCAGGCAGTCAGTGCGTAGACGACAACCGGCAGCAAATTTCGACCCGCTAACTGCCCGTTAGCAGGCCAGCTGTCAAGTCCTATCGAGCGAACTGTTATTACTAGGGGACCGTATACTTTCGCGCGCTGCTGAGCGAGATGGGGGCCACACAGTCTCACAAACGCATGGACAGCAATGGCTATTACAGCACGAAACAACGAGGGAACAGTACTGACAACTGTCCTCACCACGTGAAACTGCGCAAGAAAACATCACAGGGTAAGGACTTGTTCTCACATTTTATTATTAGTTTATTGTACATAAATTATGAAATGCGCAAGTACATTCGCGTGCGCGCACAACCACGCACGCACGGACACAGAGATAGAACAAGGAAAATTGTTATGTGGTGAAGCTGGCAGAGAGAAGGATGTTTTATGCTCCAAAGTGGTCATAGGATTCTGTTACACGATGACAAAAGTGTATCTAGGATGTGAAATTCCTCAAGTGGCTGCTAATTCGGGGATTTCGTGTGGATTTTCAAATGACGTTTTCGTGAATCACGAAGATATCTGGCAATATATCAAGAATGTATATTGTATTGTCTGTTTCTCCGCATTATTGCATTTGCCTCTAGTTTTTCTTTCATTGACCGTTTCAAGGGAACTTGTACAATGGTATCCATGTAAGTTCCCATACGCTTGTATAATCCGAGAAACGTGAATTCGGGTCTTTTGCTTATTCTTACAGCAGAAGAAATATAAAAAAACTACTATAAAAATAACGCTAATTTTATCAGTATTGTACTAGAAACGTTAAGGGTTGAACTAAAAACTGTTGTATTAGCAGCTGATGCATGGGTAAACTATTTGCTTGCTGTGGCGGAAGATATGTTTTAATGCAAGAGGTAACAATGGCACTTTGAATGGTCCAATGCAACTGGAGTTCAAGAATGTTGATTTAACTAGTTATTTCCGTTTCCTCAGGTAAGCCAAGCCCGCCGTCCCAGCCACGGGTGCAGGATGTGAACGGCAGCTGTGTCACTCTCACCTGGCACCCACCAAGGCATAATGGCGGCAGCAGCATCTTAGCTTACACCGTTGAACAATCCACAACCACAAACAATCAGTGGACTGTCTTGACAAAATGTTGCCAAGGCAACAGCTACCAGGTAAAAAACCTCAGAGCGCACGCGGAGTACATCTTCCGGGTTCGCGCCGAGAACGTCCACGGTCTGGGCAAACCAAGCAGACCGTCGGACCCAGTGCGGGCCACCGCGCCCCACCTGGAGAAGGAGGAGGACAGACATCTAGAAGCAGCATCGGAAGTGATGGCAGCAAAACCTCTGCCCAAGCGGCGGCACAGCATCAGCCTGTACCTGGAAGGCACGGTGACCTCCATCTTGACCCGCAATGACCCCGGCGCCGCCCAGATCCACACGTCTGTGGAACCGGACAGGGAACAACGGACCAAGGAGATGGCCCAGCTTCAGAGAGAGGCTCATTTCCGAAGCTCTCTGCAGCCCGACCGGAAGCGTTCGTTGCCCATCTTCCTCCCCGGCACCAAGACCAACTCGCTGCGGAAGTTGCGCGACTCGCAGACCTGCCCCAACATCAAGTCGTTGCAGACTCCAGAAAGCTCGGGGATGCTCAGGAAGACAGACTGTTCTTTGAACAACAGTTGCGAGTCCGGTATCGGAGTGGAGCTCCATTTCGAGCGAAAGAGCAGCCATGGCTCCACAGACGAGAATCCAAAGGACGGTGGGGTCGACGGGGGGACGAAGGCTAATATGGTGACTGACGAGGTGTCTGCCAACGCATTGAATGTGGAGGTGAAGGAAGAGAACGACCCATGGCAGAAGGTGAGCTTGCTTCACGACTTGCCGGACGGCATCAGGACAGCGCCTGTGAGCGATGATGTCAAAATATCGATGTTTGCCTGCTCGCAGCATGCTGACACCAACAGCAACAGCCAGACTCCGACAGACTTTAGGGCCCTACGGAGCCTGCTTCACTCAGACGAGATCCTTGTGAAGCCCACGCGCTCCATGCCAGACGTCACAGCCCATGCGCCTGGCGGTCAAAAGGCCGGAAGTGTGAGGAGCAACAAGCTCAGCACTATCGTGGACATGGACGAATGGGAGGAGTCCGTGCGGGTCACGACCTTGTGACCTCTTAGCTTTTTTGCGCAGACCTGCTAGACTTTGGCGGGTAGGATTAAATCTTACAATGGAAAGCAATCTTCCCGTGTGAAACGTCTTGCTCTTTGACCAGTAACAGCATGCGTGCTGTATATAAAATGGAGGGGAAAAGAGATCATTTTGGGAGAGTCGATAAAGAGCCCAACTTGGAGAAATCTCATCCAGTCAAATTATTCACTTTTGTTGAGATCAAAGCGAATAAGACTTTTTTCTGCTTCGCTTTTCTTTTGTTACAAGTCATGTTCAGATGGTAACCAGGTTAAAATGCCGTAACGATGTCCGGTTACTAAGGACAGTCTTGTTCAGTCGTTTACATGTATTTGTAAAATCGGAGTTATTCGGTTCTATAACTGCAGTTGGCGCAACTTTTTCTCAGGATTGTTGTCTCACACACACACACAGAAAAGCTAATAGCAGCCCAACAATATTAGTCCATCGGCCATCCTATGTATCAAGCCGACATTCCTTAAGACCAGTGTATACTGACTCGTTTTCCCTAAGCCTAATGAATGACGTCTGAATGTGCCTTGATACCCGAGATGCTATCAAGGTTTTCCGTCCCGTAAACTTTCTCAGGTGCTGACTTATTTCTGTTTGTCATTTTGCAGCATGTTATTAAATATTTTCTTCCAGTTCGAAAAATGCCTTTTGTTTTGTGTGTAGATACAGAAAATGGACAGCATTCTTTATCATCTGCATTGCACTGTGGGCGATGTCTCGTCCCCACCCGCCACTCCTCGTCTTGCCTGCAAATCCACAAATGATTATGCAGCTACAAAGGTCGGAGGACAGATACTCCCCAAAATACCTCGAGATTTACTCATCGCTTACACACGAGTAAATTACCTTCCCACGAGGCTGTTATAGACCGTTAAACCGGCACCAGTGCTATATGCGGCTACGTTTGTTTTCGACGGCCGTGACACGGAAGCATGAGTCAAAGCATGACCTTGGGTAACCCGCGAGCGTGTCTGTGAGAACGTACTATGTTGGTTAAAAACTCGATAAAACTTTGTAGCTGCATAATCATTTGTGACATTCATATCACCTCCACATTCAGCCTTAGCTCTCCTTGCCGCTTTCGAAAGGTTCTCCAATAATCAAGAACGAGTCCGTGTACTGTCGAGAAAATATCGTATAATTGGGCTACTAAGGGAACGAACTCGGAATACTTGTCAACCCCTGTGTGAAGTTGCCTCCCCTTACTTTTGATCTGCTTTAGCAGAGAACTTGGCTAAGCGAGGCTTAGAAACTCGACCTTTCGGGGCATGGCGCCTTCTTCATGGCGGCACAAGAAGATAAATTTTTTGATCTGACAATGCCTCACACGAAGACCTGTCCACCCAGTGACGCCGACAGAGCGTGAGTCGACGCCACGCCACGTGCCTGTCGCCATCACCATGCCACATGTCGCCAACATTGAGTACCGTCTGTCAGAGGACGACAGGTCACTAATGACACCGGGACCCTTCCTTGGTAAATCTTGACCCTGCGTGCGTGTCGCCCTCACCTGGCTGCCTAGAGCAGGCGAACGGCCCGCCGTTGCTGTTTCGTCCAACAATTACCATTTCTCGTCCGTTGACGCCCCGCGTTAACCCTTCGCTCTGAGTGACAGTAACCTTTTCACTCTGGCCCAGCAAAACATTCTAGTGAATAAAAACTTATCACGCCTGTTGCATAGCTAGTTTTTTAATTCTACAATGAAACTTGGCCTCGATGTGACCAGCGGATTGCGCAGAAATTCACAATACATACCGGAGGGGTAAACGGTTATTTATTTTCTATTTATGGCAGTCCTGTCTGATGAAAACCCATTTTGTACGTGCACTGCGCCGGTCACTCTTTGTGCTACTGGATCCCTCTGCTAAGCCTCAAATTCAATGAAAGCTGAAACCTACTCTGAACTCGGACATCCTCCCTTATGAGGAGGAAGGGCGCAGCTGATGTGTTCTTAGGAAGTAAATTTCCTTCCGCCACCAAAGACCAAACGGCGCGGACGATAAACCTTTTGCCTATTCTGCTAAGAACGCTAGCTAAACTACCCAAAGACATGCAGCAGTCCGGTTGGTAACGATTTCAAGTACACATACACTCGTCTGATTCTCACCTTAGAACCGTGAGTCAATTGATATGAGTAGCTCATGTGAGAATTGCGGATAGCGAGAAAAATAAATAGCGGAAGAGAAAGTGCCAAATTAATATATATATATATCAAATGGCTGCGAGCTGGCACAAACCACCACCATACACACACCGAACAGGATGCGAGTTTCCTACTGACATTACGTCAGCAGCAATACGTTATTTCATACAGACTGCATTTGAACGTAGAGCGTGAACAGTCCGGGTCACATGCGTTCCCTCCATCCCCTCAGAGCAAATGAAGCGTGCGCTCTCGTTCCAATAAAATGCCATCAGAAGTTGTTTCAGCGCGGAATTCACCAGCTATTTGAGAATGTTCTTTTTAATGTCTTAGCCCCCATTGCGTGAATCGTTGACGTACCAATATGTTTTCTTTGTCGGTGATACATTGTTCCTTTAATGCATAACGATTGTGAAGAAAGTGAATGATGTGGTCATTTATTAAGGGCTTAATTGATGAATCTGGGGGAAAGAACGTCTATAGCCCCATCCCCTGCCAAACCTAAAACTGATCCGTGTTGCATGCCAGCGACCCCCCAGGCGAAGTGACGTTGCCTGGCACGCAGATCTAAGATGCCCCAACGTAGATCATAGGGGTGAAGTGAGATCCGCCGTACACCTTAGAAGTGCCCTCAGCCTCCCGCTGTTATCATTTATAGGTAGGTGACAGTGACAGTCCACCATCGCGCCAGCACGGGCAATCACAAGTCGCCTTGGCCACAGCGGCTGCCTCTTTGATGTGCTGGAGGAGGTGGGCGGCCAGGTGGGTAGTGAGGCAGGCCTGTGCAGCCGTTTTGTGCGGTAGTTTTCTGCATGACTGGCCGCCAGGCATGGCTTGAGCAAACACAGCTGTGGACCAGAGATATCACCTGGAGACCCTTTGATAAATGTGCCGCCTGCGTCAGTCATAGCGAAGAGCGGGCGACAAAGCTAATAACGGTGGGGCGAGAAGTGGGGGGGGGGGGCAGTGAGGTGACTCAGCGAGGATGTTACTGTTGTTTAGCGACGGCGAACACGTCGTGTAATTTCCGTACCACTTTAGTATCCAAATACAGGTCTGACGGCACAAGGCCTAGCGAACAATTGTCATATCGGGTGCGAATTACTGTTATGTGGAATACCGTAGCATTCCAATGTACACCTAGCGCAGAGCCTTATAGAGATCACTATGTATTATTTCCATCACGAACTGCGGACATCAGAGAAGCCGACAACATCTGTAGTGTAAGGATCTATGAGATAACTGTATATTAAATTGAAAGTGAACCAGCCAAAATCTTTTCATTTCATTTCACCCATTTCCGTATTATATATATATACGTAAGCAATTAAAATTATTATTATTATTATTATTATTATTATTATTATTATAGAGCGCATCGCCGCGTTCAGAAAACGCCCTTCGTGCGCTTGGCCCACAATTATGTATGTACACACAAACAGTACAGAACTATACAAACTGTACAAGCTATACAAACAGGAAAACCTAAACCAGAAATACAAGAGCAGAAGATTAAGTTGCTGAGAAAATTACGAAATGTCGATGTACAAGCAACACTGGAAAAAAAGAGCGAAAGATCTCTCCACATACCTACATCCTGCATTCATACATACGTACGTACGCACGGCGCGCGTGCACACACACGCACATGCATCAAATGATGAGTAATATTATTATTGATAATCAGCGTCGTGTTCGTCGCAATGTTTCTTTCTCTGGAGTCTGTGGAGCGATTGAACCTTTCCCGCAGTTCTGCTGATATTACCTATGGCTTGTCGATCCAAACGTTCCTGTCACTACATGTTGCACCTCCCTCATACGCCTTTTGTCCGCGCTCCTCAGTACTGTTACCTGTTAAACCCCCTACCCGCATAACACACACATACGACATACCCTCGTGCACATAGACCAAACAGCGTCAAGGGGTTCAAAACGAGTTTAGCTACACAAATATTGGACAAATCAGTTCATTTGCCCTTTGTCAAAACCGTACCAGAGAGCTAAGTCACGTGACTTTTATGAGCCTACAATGGTTATTACTCAGAAACGTTTGGTTTGCTTTCCAGTCCAAACATTTTCTCTTTGTGAATGATTCTTTGGAAATAACAAGATAGTGCTCTTTAAATTGCTTTGCTTCCCAAAACCTACTTGTTTGATGAGGAGATAATATGGTCAAAGTAAAAAGGCTTTAAAAAGTCACCCACCAAGTAAGCCCTGTACCCACTCACCCACTATCTTTCCTGGTCTCTAACAAAGATTGATCCAGTGATCCAGGACATTTATCCATGCATTTTATTCTGTTTTTTTATGGTAGACAGTAGATGTACGTTCTTGAATGAGGTTTAATGTCACAACCGAGAATTATTCTTTGAAGAAATGAATTTTTCAGCTTTGCGTAATACTGATAGCGATAAACCGTTTCCTTCCGCCCCCTCGATCTCCATCAGTCTGTCTGCTGTCACTGCTATCGGAAGGTCGGCAAGATCATTTCCTCGTCCATCACCCCACTAACCCACCAATCTTCACTCAGTTGCTTTCAAAGGAAATAATTCGTGAAGAAAGTCGTGCACTACAGAACTCAAAAGAGTGAACTGAACGAAGCCGACAGACGCTGTGGTTCCGAAGTTCAGGTCACGGGGATGCATGTCAAACCGTGTCGCATTTTCAATAGCTCAGCTTCAGAAATCCGTTCCTCACTAAAACCCTGATAACGGTTCCTACTGTACAGCTCTTCAGACGACATCCAAGCACTCTTCTGATACGTTGCTTCCAGCATGCAACAGTAGACTTACAATTACTAGAATCAGTAAATTATTCACAAGGTTTTCACATAGGAGGACATATATAACCAGCAACAACATCATCCTTTTCTCTCCCCACTGTGTGTCGACCCATCCAAGTCAGCGGAGCATTAACACGCGTACGTATCGTGTGCCAAGGATGTCGTCTGCACATTATTATTGGTAACAAAGCGACGCTGTCAAAGGCCACAAGCCTGACCTGCTGACAGTATAATTAGAACTCAAATGGCATGTACGTTTTATTAGTTTTTGTTATCACATGCTATGTCACTCTAACTTTTGTTATCAGCTACATGTAATGCGGATTCTGTTCTTAAATACAGAACACAGCTTATATCAAGAACATGGCTAGGACGAGGAAGCAAGGTTTTAAGTTCATGATATGCACTAATGTGATGAGTTGCGCACCACAAAAAAGTTTGTGTGTACATTTGACGCAAGGAAGGGCCGTGCCTACTTTAGACAGAAATTAGTACTCCAGGGAATATAAATATAAGTGTTTCATAGAAGAATAAGTGGTAAGTGTTGAATTATTGAGGATGGACATGCAAGTGTACTGAGAAGCTCGCGTCTATTTTTAGTGCCTTGAGAAATGTGGAAATGGGAAGAAAGAAAGCTCTGTGCGGTTCGTGAGTCTGCACTACAAGTACACAACACTGCTGTCTGTATGAGTACACTACTAATACATGCAGACGGAAGTCCATTGAAAGTCATAATTGTTTAAGTCTTATGTAGGGCCAGATCTCTGTATCCGTTAGTCGTTATCCGTTAGACTGCCGTCCTCGTCTCAAATCTCCATGAACCTCGCATGTATTGCCAGGATGGCATGTACAGAGCATCCTAGCTTTGCGCTGGTTTGGAAATATGGAGGTTTGCAGGCCGATGACTTCGGCCTTTGACCCCTGAGGTGGTATCGTGAACACCTCCCTCCCTCCCCTTCAGCGGTCTTCGACCCCTTGTGTATCGTGTACCTTGTGTATAGTTGTTTTTGTGTATAGTTGTGTTTGTGTATTGTTGTTTTTGTGTATAGTTGTTTGTGTATAGTTGTTTGTGTTTATGTATAGGTGTTTGTGTATAGTCTGCATGTTTTCTGATCTCCGGTTCACTGGTGGGAGTGTCTGCCAGAAGCTGGCCCACACAAGCCCAATGGCCGGTACCTGTCCGCGCTGTTCCAGTGGGCTGTCCATGCAAGCTGTCTCCTGCAGTGTCAGAATGTCGCCTTTGTCCTTCCATGGTTATACAAGAGCAAGCGTCTTTCTTCAAGAAAATTACAATCCACTTGATCTCACAACCTGAAAAGTTGTATCCCCCCCCCCTCCCCGTGCGCACCCCTGCAGGTGCACACGGGAGTAGCGACAGAAGTAGTGTGCCTTTACGCTCAACCTGAACGGCTAACCCAATCATCTGCAGCAGAGTGGTCTCTGCAGCTTTGATAAAAAGAGTTCCATGTGAACGAATTCCTCGTTTGTACATGCTGCCTTTTTTTTAAAAATCCTGTTGCGATCGTTGAGTTAGGAATTTGTTTTGTTCTTGTCCTCACGTCGATAGCCGCTGCGGGACCTTGTGGGCCAATCCAAACTTCCCTCGCTCATCCGTGCGCCGTACGCATGTCACACACGCCGCCACCTCACACGCGTGCAGTTTTCCCCCACCCCCACCACCCCAGCGAGTCAGCAGAACGGTTAGGAGGTCCAGTCAGCGCTGCTTCGAGAAGTGTTGACGTGTTTGCGAGTTATCGCGCTTGCTTATGCGCGTCAGAAGCATAGGGTTTTAAACTGAGAAAATACTTCGTGTCTGTGATGATGCTGAAGCCAGCGTGAGCGCGCGACGCTGCGTGTTGACTGGCTGTCACGCCGGCTCGAGACGGAACGGCCCGGAACATGGGCATGTCAGTGTCAAACGAAGGTCTGGGAGCAAGGTTGGGCTAAACTTTGACCCGTGGGTCACTCGGTGTTTGTGTTGGAGGGTGGGGGAGATCCAGCCCCAGCCAGCTTCCTCCTGCTCTGGTGATGAGTAAGAGAGCGTAACAGGCCAGCTTTACCTTGCTGACCGTGATGAATGATCTACAGCTGTCTGTCGGTGACCGTCGGAGCAGAAACTGAAGCGTGCTTGTGTACACATGCTTTGATCTCGCCTGTCATCGGCTAGAGGGGGGTTCCTAAACGAGCTAGGTTGTGTCTCTTCGCACGGCGTCTGCTGACACTTCGGTGGTGTGACTTGGCCTTGCCAGGGATTTTATTTTGCAAGGTTTACTTCTCATTGTTCCGCAGACGACACGGCTGATCGAGTCTTCATTGTGTGTGCGGGTGTATGTGTACATAATCCATAGAAGTGTAGGTCCGTGATGAAATGGAGCCGGTGACCCATATGTGAACACGCAGATCAGCTCATCATGGCCAGCAACAACAGGGAGCGAGTTTTTCGCTCCGCTATACAAGTACAGCTCGGTGAGTTTCCGTTCACTGTTTTCTTTTCGAGTGTGTATGCCCCGTGTTGTCTCCGCAGCTACGCAGGTCAGTCGAGTCGAACAGCGTTTTTTTGAAAATGCCCGCCTTTATTATTGTCTCCCTTTCTGCTTGCTGAGGAGGGTTTGTTGAATTCTTTATGCGAGAGGGAGTGTTTGAAAGTCCATATGACAGTGGCCACAGACTTCGAAACTTGGGGGGGGGAGGGGGGAGCAGAAATGGTATATAGTCCGAGTTGCTGTATCTTGTGTCGGATAAAGCTAGCGCTAGTGCAGACGACCTACCGTTAAGTCAAACCCACGCGGAAGTGACTGAGGAATGTGAAAGCAGATGCGTCATCGATATTCTGGTCATGATCCCATCGACCGAAACCCCCTCCTTCCCCACTAACGGCGTGTTTTCACTCAGGACAGCACTGTCGATCACGTGTCGTGCATTCCGTTCTGATAATACATTACTACACTGAGACTTGGCGAGACAAAGAACGGATAAAATAGATAAAGTACTCTTTGTTGGTTATTGTTGCCGGGCCGAAATAGCTAATTTGCACACGACAGTCCCCGATAGTACTTAGTGGAGGTGAAACATGATTTAGTGATTTTAATCTTGATTACTATTGTTTTGGAATGACAGGTATACTGTTTACTGGGGATGAATTTTACGACATGAAACGTTCGTTTTACACTAGTCACATTCCTATTTACTGTTTGTTATGTCATGTTCCTGAAAGTAGGAAGGTTTTGAAAAGTTTTTTTGGGGTGGGGGTGTTTTGTTTTGCGGACTTAGTTACGAATTAAAAGCTTGCCGCAGCTGTACCTAAAGTAGGATCTTTGTGATTTAAAAAAAAAGTGTTCCCTTCTTTTTCTTCTCAGTTCTTCTGTATATTCTCGTCAGAATGTACAAACTCTGTGCTGCGAACTTTGTCCGTGTCACTGTGGCCTTCCTGATGTCTGCGCTGAAAAAAACAGAAGAAATTTTATTGTCACAAAAAGTCACGCAGGTATAAAGCTACTGCAGCTTGAAGCTGGTTTAGCAGGGTCTGTTGCTCCTCAGCGATGAATCTGATAGTGAAAACAAGACCTTTACTAATTCCGCAGCTGATACCATTGGATTCGTATCACTATTTAGCTGTTGATGCAATATTTCCCTATAAGAGTGTTATAGGTACGATCCGTAACGCTTGAACTGAAGTGAAAGTACGACATATCAAGGTTTTTGATTTGTCAGCGACTGTTGGAAATACCCATGTGCTTATTGTAGCAGGACCCGATATATAACGAACAGGAAGCTACCTCCACTTAGCTGGAACTGACGTAGAGGTCTAGGGTACGTGGGGTGATGAGACACGAGGCTACAGATACGGGACTTGAGAACCACTAACTGACGGCTGCAGACATTCCTGGCATAGCGGGATGGCGTTGAGGCAAAGGAGCACAGGAGTGCGTGTGCACACCTGCCTCTTACTGGCGCTGTTTGCCCGCTAGCATCTCGTTAGTTCGCTTTTTGCCGTCTCCATTGCTCGTATAATGAGTGTAGGTGGTGTTTTGTCTCTCTTCCTATGTGTGAGTGCGTGTATGCGTGCGGCAGGGGCTGGAGAGTTTTGAGCTCCTCTTTCTGCCCTCTGCCGAAAGCAACTAGCAACTATATATCGGTTTGCTCCTGTGCAACCCAATAGGACGTGTGTCTTCCCGACACCCTACACCAGGGTACCCGGACGGTCCCCGATAAGTAAGAACTAAGAAGATAAATCAGCTGTGAGGTGGTATTCACAATCACGTCTCCCACTTCCCTCCTTCAACGTCCTCTCCTTGTTAGCGACCTCATTGTTTTTCCCACTCCGTGTTACAATACCTTCCAAAGCCCATATTGTTTGCGACACAAAAGTCTGTGGGGTTCGTGCTGAAAGAAAGCAGTCAACAGGTTTGTGCGCTTGATCGTTAATCTAGAGTGGGAGTTGAAAGTTGTGGTTTTCTAACGGCTAGACCAGAAATGGGAAAAGCAACACTTTGTTTTCACGCTTGTGCCACCATTTCGTAACCACAGTGACAGTTGCAATGTACGTTCGTAGGTATTTTGTCATATCCACCCACATCCATTCGGGAATCCGTGTCACAGCGCTTCGAGAACATTGTAGTGTGAGAGGCTATGTGCGTGGTGATGGGGATGGCGGTGAGGTGCGATGTTCATTCACCAGTCGTGGGAAAACGTGCGCTGCGTGTTAGCCAGTCTGTCTTCTTCCGCAGCCGCAGTGCTCGTGTATTATAGTTTATAATTTACAGCAGAAGCGAAGAAACTGTGCCGGAAGGAACTCTGCGGGGAGTGATACCAGAAGCGGCCGGTCGCGTCAGTTTGCGTGGTAAATGTCGGTAGTATTCTAGCGTAGGAAAGACTACAATGCACAGCTGTTCGGGACGCGTGGGAGAGACAACCCGAATCCTGCTGAACGTGCAGTATGGGAATCAGTACTTGAGCACCAACGTGTGTTGTCCATAGGCGAAATACTCTAGCTGCAAGGGAGAGAAGTAAATTGCGGGTATTATTGACATTGACATTAAAGCAGTTCGAAGTGCATTGTCGACAGAATACTAGTAAACAGCAGTTTTAAACACAGTTAACACGAGTTGGCGAAGAACGTTCATTTAATGAGACTAAATGAAAAGGACATGGTCAGTACTGGCACCAGCCAACCAGTAAACACGCTTCTTCTCCCAGGAGCTGTTTCTCGGAAAAAAGCATTTGTCGCTGGTGGGGTGGGGATGGGGGGAACATTCGTGTTTTATGAGGACTTTGACTTGGTTTAGGTTCTGTTTACCGCGACCATGAAGTGTGTGCTGGCCAAGACTGCACAAAACGCCATGCTGGCTGTGCAGTAGCTGGCTGTTGTAAAATAAATCACTGGCCTTGGCCCCCTTTCCCTTTATTTTTAATAACTTTTGAGAATAAGGGAACTGACATTTTTTGCAGAACAGTGTAAGCACATTTGACTGGTATTGCATTTACTGCTAGCCAACATGGCGTCTGATTATGTCAGTGTAAATCCTTCTATACCGATCGTTTTTCAGACCTTATACTGTGAAGAAAATCCCAAAACGTACCGTACGGCGTCTGTCTGTTAAGGGCTGCTTACACGTTGAAATGTTCTCAACATCGAGAGGAAACATTTTTGGAGAAATCTCCCTACACGCTGCAAGACGTCTGCATTAGTTCATGTTACGTGATCATCACATGATCAATTTGGGACGTGAGACGACCAGTATGAACGAACACGAACAGTTTATTTTGACCGCTGCAGCTGCTGCTTCTGCGATGACGAGAACGAAGGAAATGAATGTGGGTTCACCAGTTTAAAGAACAGTCTAAGGCCTTCCATTATCGCTCACTCCGGACTCGATAGCACGATTTTTTCTGATTGGTTAAAACCCCTGCAACAGTTTAAGCCCCTTGCAAGATTTTAGCCCAGCATTCTAGCTATCGGCGTAAAATGTTGAGAGGCCCCCTGCAATATTTTTTTTCTCAACATTTCAGCTTCAATATATGATAAAAATTGCAACGAAAGCTGGAAACACTGCAACGTGTGAGGAGCCCTTTATGCTCGTGGCGCCGGGAGGACCGGTCGGCAGGCTAAGAGTAGAAAGACGGACCTGTTCCCATGGTCCAGCTGAAACAGTTGTTGCTGAAGTAACTGAGGGCCGCATCGAGGGGATCTAGACGGTGATTGTCAGCGACAGGGGGGATGTTTGTACCTACACACCCACCATTCAGCGTCCCTCCTCCAACCCGTTGGGTTCAAATCACACTTTCTAGAGGAGGGGGTGGATTTTCACCCGAATAGGTAGAGAATGTATGTCTTCTACAGTCTCTTATTGCACGCTGCCAAAGTTCCCTGTGGGGCAAAATATTTTTTTAAAATAAAAGACAGTTGTTCAGAACATATATCGGCCTTTATAGGGGGAGTTGGGGACCCTCCTTGTATGTAGCAAAAGTCAGTGTCACAGATGATGGTTTATCCGTTATCCAAAACAAATCCGTCGTGGGCACCTTTTTTTGGCGGGGGTGGTGTGTATGTGGGGGTGGGGGGCATGAATGTGTGGTGTGATAATTGAAGTTGCGGTAGCATTATGTTTATTTCCAGCGTCTTTTCACTGTTTTGTGTTTGCAGAAGTTCACCATTTGACGTGTTGACCATTTGACGAAGATTCTTTCAAGTTATGCATGCGTACATGCCCTATATATGTGTGTGAGAGAGTGTGTGTGTGTGTGAGAGAGAGAAAGAGACAGTCAGTCCATTCATAGCCTTAGTGAATAGAGAAACAAAGGAAGTAGCGCGCTGAAGGATAGGAGACCGGGATAGCCGATTAAGCATATATGTACATATATGACATCATACAACACGGATGTAACAAGATGGACATAACGGCTACGGCTCGTCCCGACTTGCGATTCGCGTGTATGCAGATTCCCTGCACATGTTGCTTTACAATTTGTGCGAGACTGCGGTCTGTACTGTCGATAAACTCCTGTATCCACACGTAGAGATTGGTACAGTGTACTCATCGATTTTAGGAAATGCTTCTCTTAGCACGTTGTTCACTTTCAACGATGGTCGGGACACGAAATTCTTTTATCTATGCATGGCCTGAACTTGTGCACAGTGCGAAATTTGAAAGCGCGAGGAGGGCGTGTGACGTTAGGCAGTAACTTGAGAGCCCCTTACTATCGAGCTGGCCCGGCTTGCACCATTGGTGTCCATAAGATTTGTCAGTCTGCCTGTCAGCCTGCTTGAACATACTCACTTCCGGTCAGGCTCCCACCACCCCCATCTTCCCCGCAAGGGCTCATTCTAGTTCAGCGCGACCCGATCGATCGGGAAATTGTTGTTACGTGACACAGTGCCTGCTGATAGTCGATATAAGGGACACGGTGCTCGCCGGGGCATGAAATATACACGGGCCTGAGAAGGGAGCAGAACAGGTGGGTGGGTGGGTGGAGGGGCTTACAGACATGAGTCTCCTGAACATACCTGACAAAGGCACTAAGCTTACTGATCAAGTGCACCTGCCTAAAAATACAGCCTGTCGAGCAAACATGTTTGTCCTCGTGGTTTGGTCGCTACAAATATTAATAGCGAGGAAGGGAGGAGGGAGGATATATATCTTCATTATCTTGCTGTACATGCAGCGTGACGGAGAAAAAATGTCGGTTTACAGCCTCAGGTGAGGTCAGGGCCTATGAAGTATTAGTGCCCAAATTGATTGGCCGTAAACGCAGGCTTGGAGACACGGTAACTGGCATTGTTGTGCAGAATTAGGGACCGTTGTTGGGCAGGGCGCGTGATCTCCATTCCATTTAGCCCGCCAGGGCCTTCAATTTTGAATAAGAGAATGGGTATTGGCGCGTATAAAGTAGGCTTGTATTGCTGCGTTCAGCTGCACATGCATGTGACAGCGATCCCGTTTTAACCCCCCCCCCCTTTTGAAAAAAACTGGGGGAGGGAGAATATTTTGTAGCGGGGGCTACCCCCAACCCGAACGTTTATTTCCCAGATTTTTTTTTGTGTGTAGATGTTTCCTGTATATGGAGCACAGTGAAGCTGATGTTCATTCTGAATTTAGATTGACTTCATTTTACCCATTTATGATCAAGTCAGTAAAACTGTCCTTTGTCTCCCAAACAGTACCGGTGTTTGGCGTCTGTAGGCAAACGAAACGCATCGTAAAATCGGATAGCTCTCAGTGGCATTCCTGCTGGATGTATTATGGATCCAAAAGGAAATTATTTAGATTTTTTCATAGAAATTATGTTAAATTGTGGCTATCTAGATGAATCATCACGCGCCGTTCGTGTGCTATACGTAGCGCCTGAGCATTCCATGAGACTGAGCTTCTACCTTCCGCATGTTCTTCAGGCAGTGAGAGTACAGTTTTGCGTGAATCTGGACAAGAATGTGTATTTTCGTGCGTACAACTCTTGACAGTAACCTGGTTTGGATGAATGGTTTTAGTTTACCTTTCTTCCACAGGCCAAGCGAACAGACCATGCAGATGCTTGTATGAGCTGTTCACAAAACACAACCCTACACATCACATACGATCCTCCAGGCTATATCACACACACACACACACACAATCGCTGGCACCTTTGGTTTGTTGCACTTCTCCGGCTGAGAGCGACAATGGGGCCATTTCACACTTCCGCCTAAGAAATCTCTCTTACTGAAGCTGGTCGTAAAACTCGGTACATCATGAGCACATTACACTCATAACGCAGATTGCACTTAGTTTCAAACAGATAAAAAAAAAACTTTAGCGGCTAAACACAGATTTTTTTCATAAACTTGTGGCAGGATGGCAGGACAGGTTTATCTCAACTTTCTTGACGTTCGTAATTTGCAAAGTTGCTTGCGATTTTGACTAAAAATTGATTTTTGAATTTTTGTCTTGACTATTTTTAATGGGTCGCCGTATTGGTTAAGTAGTCATTACAGGGCGTGCGGTCGCACTGACGTGATGTGTGGTCAGAGGTTCAGGCCCACAACATTGTTTACACCTGTGTTTACGCCGAGTAAACATTGACAGGGCTTTAATCCTGTCAGTAGCTCGCTCGGCCTATGTTTCGAAGACGTTGACACCCAGCTCTCGGCCATTTGTAGTCATGGCTGGGCCAAACCTAGCGGCTCGCCGAGACGGCAGGAACGTTCTTGTTTGCTGTGCTCGTTGATTTAGTGTTGGGGACTTCTGTCTTCTCTCGCGGAGCACACAATCTGGACTCGGGCGAGTTTGTTTCTAGACAATAAGTCAGAGGATAGACAACAGGATTTTATCGTTCTTTTGGTGCAAGCAGCTCTTCTGGGCGCAAGGCGCTTCCCCCCCCACTCTTAACCTGCCCCTGGTCAGAGACTAAACAGAAGCGGTTGTAGCCAGTGCTTTAAAAGAAACTGCCCGCTCGTCTTTATACTGTGTAGTGTAAAATCAGGTGAAAATAGACTATCCCTTTTCCACTTCAAGCACAAAGATACACGAGAACACTAATGACTGAGATGTCATGAGGTTAAAAATAATGGGCAGTATGAGTACTAACGATCGATTGAAAACATCTGGTAAAAAATAACTAGCGTCACAGAAGTAATTGTTTTTAAACCCCTGAGCTTCTCTCGACCGCGATGAGAAAGAAGCTGGCGTACTCGGCTGGACTCAAACAGGTCGCCTCAAAGTCGAATGAGAGGAAATGCATATTTGGGGGAGGGAATGGGAAAGGTTTCTTATCCAAATCGGAAGAAAATTAGCGAAGACAACTTGATTTTCTTCCCGTTGGCTGTTTTCATTTCAGATTCGACCTACTCGAACTGCGGGACACTTTTTATTAATGCTTAGAGCAGTCTGTAGACTTTATCCCCTAGCACGAAGAGAGTTGCATTTCGTAGTTACTACTTCACAGTATCGTGTTTTGCATGAGAGTTCAAAAGGAATGAAAATTTGATGGTTTTTTTCCTTTCTCGAAAGTCTTGTATGTAGATAGCATTGTCTGTTAGTACATTGCTGTACATTCTGTATACTTTCGGATGTATTCTGTTGAATATAGACAGAATTACATGACAAATATCGTTTGTACATATAGAAGAAAAAATCTTTAAGCAAAATGGTATGGTGTCAAACTGCCTATAAAAAGTCATTTAACAACGTTTCACTGATGGACAGGTCCCGGAGAAAGTAGTCTTAATTCACAAAATAACTGTTCTTGAAAGAATAGATTACCTAAATAACATACATTTTGGGAAGTACCGGAAGTAGAAACATACTAAGCGTATTTTATGTCCGTCCTTCATGTCTTTCCGATAAAGACATCAGGGCGCACTGGCATTGAACAAAAGAATTTGTAGAGATGGCTGGCGGCAAGGTTTTATCTCGTTGTGTGTCATACTGTTTACTCTTTCAGGGCCTGTGCAGCCTTCTCGATAATGAAGGGGGCAGCTTGAATTAAGTGCAGCCCTTACATTTTTCCCCCGACCCACCTGACAAACATTCCTCTTTCCTTTGCAGGGGGCACCCGCGGGAAGCGAGAAGCCAGCGACGGTGCTAATCTGGGCCTGAAGGAAGGTTCGTATTGCTGCCTACTGTGCTTTTGTCAGTTTTCGGACCAGGTGGCCAAACAGGCACGCCAGACTATGTTCTTAAACTTGACTCATGTAACAACACAACCCCACCCACCACCCACCCACACGCCACACGCGCACTGGGATTTCACGATGCTCTGAGTTGCCGGTAGGGGTGGGCAATGGACGACGTCCCGAATATTTTTCTGCATGCGTGTTCGTATCTTTTTGTCTTGCGTTTGGAGGGGTCCTCAGGTACTTTGTGCTCGGAAGCATAACGACAAATGGTTTTGACAGTCCGCCCGTAGGCGTACACAATACGATCAATATGCTTTTTATTTCGTTATTGGAAGGAAGCAATCTCCCCATCGTACTGTGACCCACTTAGTCCGTTTCTGGTTCCGGGTTACACCGATCTTTCACCCACAATAAAAAGAATATTTGGGGCTTTCCTTTTCCCGGAGGAGTGGGGGTGTTCTGTTGTCTGTAAGTCCTCAGTAGACACCAGTTACCGTTAATCCTCGCTTCTTCCAGCCTGTGGAGAATTCATTTTGGGGATTCCGACATTCTTTCCTGTACAAACACCCAGGAAGTCAGGTGGGGAAGTAAGCTGAACCATGCTATTAGCGTCGCGTGGATAAATGGGGCCAGTTGTGGTAAGGGGGCATATGTAGTAACGACAGTTAACAAGTGCATTGCGGTCCCTTTACAAAGACGTCTTCATGTTTGCTTGGAACACTCAGTTCGCTCAGCGCATGCGCACAACGCTGTCTCGCACAAAGATTCTCCTTTAGTCTCTTTGGTCTTGCGTACAGATGGAAAGTGGTCGCCGATTGAATTTTTTTTTAAATGCCTGGCAGCATTATAAAGCGTCGGGGAGATAGGTGGTATTGCGTGCCCCGCCATGCAAATGCCAAAGCACAAATGGAGGAAATGAATATGCGGGACAAGCATGCCGTTACTGAAAGAACTTGGCTGACGCGAGGTACACTGACCCCAAGCTTTGCATAGTGACGTCAGAGTTCCTACGGTGGACCGTCACGTAGGAGCTTTGACGTCACCACTGAGTTTCCTTCACGTTCCTCGCTTGTGTGCATGAAACTCGCCTCTGGTTGTCGTCTGCTTGCTGAGCTGCGCTTTGGGTGTGGCAGTTTCGTGGGATCTTGCTACCGGCCTCCCTCCTCACTCTCACCTTTCCCGGTGTGCTGGCTCTGTCGCTTGACAGCCAGACGGTGTTCAGTTTATCAAGGCGCCAGCAGTGATCGGACGCCTCTCTTGTTTGATGTCTTGTATGTTGACTGTTCATATTCTGGTGGTAAACTTTATCTTGCCTTTTGATTCTTTCACAGCAAGAAATTATTTTCTGTGTAGGTGAGATTATATGACACAGTTATAGGATGTATATGTATGGTGTGTAGTGACACTGAATTCAAGCGTCGAGAGATCCTTGCTGAAGTTAGGCCCATTATGTGTTTTATTTGGGGTTTGTGGCGTGTAAGCGAAAGGGAGAGAGACAGTGGGTTTTCGTTTGGACGCTTCATATAAAAGCTGTTTCTTCTTCATTGCAGTGGAATTCAAACTGGACATTGGCAGAAGGTAAGCAGTTTGTCATAGTCATCTTTTCACTAGTACTCATCTCCAGTCATATCACTTTTGGTTTGTGCATCAGGCACAAAGTCTCTCTCTTTATCGCTCTCTTTCTTTCACACACACACACACACACATATATATAGATGCAACTTGCACACAGAACAGCCGGTCCACAGCTATATCTTCAGCATAATTATTTCCTAGTTATATGACGTATTTATTTCTTCCTCTGTGTTAGACGTCTGGCGTCTCCTGATGTGAAGAAGCCAGAACAGGAGAGAGCACCAGAGTTTGTCATCAGGCCCCGGCGGCAGTTTGTTGATGGAGGCCAGAGTGCAAAGTTCAAAGTGTCCTTTGAAGGGTCACCCTCCACACATCTGTCCTGGAGCAAAGGTGGACAGCCGCTGTCTAACAGTTCCAAATACAAGGTGAGTACAGGAAAGCTGTGTGTAGTGGGAGAGTGGGGTGAGAGAGATTGGGCATGAATGGGTGGAGGTGGAGTGAGGGAGGTTGTACATGTGTTTATGTACACATGCAAGCATGCATGCATGGGTATGCTTTCATACCTGCTTGTGCCTTTTTATGTTTGAGGGCTTAAAAAGCCTTGTACAGTGTATGTGCAGGAATTTCTACAAAGACCTATGTATTTACAATTTTTAAAACTTTAAATTTTTCAGATGTACGAACAAGATGGATATCATTATCTTGAGATCCAGAACGTAGACTCTGATGACAGTGGTGTATACATCTGTTCCATCCAGAATTCTGTTGGCACTGACACTGCCTCAGCCGAACTTGATGTCTTTGGTGAGTTACAACTCTTGGTGTTTTCTTTGGAGCAATAGCCACAGTAACATGAGCAGTAGATCTGCCAGATCTCAAAATATTCACTAACAACCATAATGCAAACTGTTAATTATGTACATGCTGTAGTAGTGTAAACTGCCAGGAGAGTTAATTCTGTGGCAGTTCTACGTTCTACAGTGGATAAACATATAGTCATTCAGTGCAAGACCATCCCACTCCAAGAAAAAGATGGGGAAATGACTTTTTGTCCAACTTGATTTTAGCATCTGTTTCTTTCAGACAGGCTTTCACTTTACCCATCTGTTGCATCATTTTGCTTGGCCTCTTATGAGTGAATTGGCAGAGTGTAATTAAAAATATTTGTTCCATAGCCAAGCCAAAGTTGCTGACAAGAAACACACCAGCACCCCCAGTTCTAGTGATTCCCCTAGAAGATGTAGAAGTTGCTGCTGGTGAGCAGAATGTCCGACTGGAATGCAAAGTGCAGGGTATGTCATGGTTTATGTGCAGTTTCACACACTATCTGTAAGCATCTTAAAATGAGAAGTTCTTATCTCCACTTTAATTCATACAGACTGTGTTAAGCCTGACTTTTGATGAGATTTGCACATTTCTAGTTCTAAGAAACAGGAAGATTTTGGAAAAGTTGTGTGCTTCAGCCAAATGACTAGAATTATGTTTGATGCATTAGAATCAGTATATTCAAGTTGCTTCATTTGCTGCATATTTTGTTTTAATTTTACTTGATTAGATGCTGATGACAGTCAAGTGACATGGCTTCACAATGGGAAAGAAGTACAGTCTGACAACCATTATCGAATTCGCTTCACCGGCACAGTAGCATCCCTTGTCATACAAGAAGCAGAGGAGGAGGATTCTGGACTATATGACTGTGTTCTTTCTGGCAGCGGAGGTGAAATCCGAACCAGCTGCTCACTTGCTGTTGTAGGTCAGTAAATGAGAATGGGAAGAGAAAATCTCTCGTAGGTGTTTTAGGACATAGTGACACACATATTGCATACTGTTCTGCTGCACACACACACACACACATATGCATGCACATGCAAATAGGATGTGTGTACCTACATTGACATAAAGTACCAATGCACAAAATCATCCGCCCACCGTTTTTTTCTTGCATGGTAGTCACATTTGCTTTCTCAATGAGAAAATATATCCGTCTTTTCTTTTCCCTCCCGCAGGTTGTTCATGTAGATTGCGTAGGAAGTAGCATAGACTTCCAATAGTGGGTGTGAATTTAATAAGTCTGTTTAGTCTGTGGTTGTCCGTGATCAAGGAGATGATGTACAATCAATTGTTTAGAATGACCTTTTGAACTACACATCATTTTATTAAATTATGAGGACATGCATGGACATCCACCCTTTTTCCTGTCTGTCCATGAAGCTGGTGAGAAGTCAGAACCTCCTGCTTTCACCCGAGGACTGCGTGACACAGAAGTTCAAAATGGAGACAAGGTGGAGCTGGTGACAGAGGTCAAAGGTTAGTTTGTTGACTGAGTGTACTGCAGAACTTGCGTTGCGTTGGTGCATTGCTGTGTTATGTATTATTTTGAGTATGGTCATGAGTAGCATGCATTGACAGGTTGATAGTGTTTGTGCATTGCATTGTAAAGGCAGGTGTGAGGCCATTTGCTTGGTTGTAGAATATCTTCATTCTCTTGGCTGTTCCTTGCATCCCATAATTTCCTGTGTCCCGTTTTCACTAGTTCTAATAGACATTGCCAGGATGCAGGAGAAAGGGGCCAATCCAGCATCTTATTATATATCAGATTGTCTCGGATTTAAAACAAACTGTGGATATTGCTTGAGTTTGTCACTTTAGCAGACCAAACAAGTGACAGTAAGGTCACACAGATAACATAAACAACACGACAACATGCAGACAAATTTTAAAAAGGCTCATTACATGAGAGATGCATTACAGAATGACAAATGCTGTTAAAAATACAAGGGTGCGTCAAGCACTCAAGCTAAAGTTAGAAAATGCATATGAAATGACATGGTAAATTTCCAACTTTAGCTTGACCCCCCTCCCCCAACATACTTTATGGAAGGTTTTGTTTTTTGTTTGTTTGTTTGTTTGCTTTGCTTGGGTTTTTTTGTCTGTTTTGGCATAAGCTGTGAAATACCTCTGTGTTCCTATGAGATTTTCGTCATTCTTCCACCACCAGGGGAGTACTAACAGTTACGTCCTAAACTACAGATGATAGCCACAGCAATTGTCCCCAGTGGATGCATGATCCCTGTTAGGTATTTTTGTCTTGCAAACATATGCACTACACATGCAGGCACACACACACACACACACACACACACACTCACACTGTCAAGCATGTGATGCATGATTGCATGTTGCATGTGTTTTGTGAACAGGCACACAGCCTATCAGTGTGTGCTGGATCCACAACAGCACACCGGTGACCATCGATACACCTGGAGTTGCTCTCCATTCTGCAGATGGTATTCATTCTCTCATCATATCCAGTGCCCAATCCATCAATGCAGGGGAATATGTTTGTGAAGCCTGTAATGATCATGGAGATTCAGACACCTTTTGTAGACTCACTGTTAAAGGTATACATACACCTTTTAGGGGTTGAATTCATATTCTAAAGACTGATGGATTTTGATTCTGTGCAACTTCTCTGTAATGGTTTGGAATGTAGCATTCCCCAGTTAAAAGAAGCCTGCAGTGATCTGAAGCATCAGATCTGAACCCTGGTTATTGAGAAAGTTAACAAGGTTGATAAAATTCATGTGGGACAAAATTATGAACTCTGTTTTATGCCAAACCTTTCAGTATGTTTATATCTACAGACTTTAAAATGTTCTTTAATGATACCATGACACTGTTTATCCTTTAAAAGTAAAAAAACTTAAGTAATGGCCATAGTTGATGGTTTTCTATTTTCTTCTCATTCCCTCTTTTCTTTGGATTAAATTTTGTGCTGATGTGTTGTAGTATTTGTCACAGATCTATTACCTTTGATCATCTGTCAGACCTCAGTCTCTGCCAGATTGCAGATAAAATGAGTTTAACTGAATGTCTGCGGTTGGCAAATATTTGAATTCTACATTTGGTACTAGACACAACATAGACAAACAATTAAGTTGTCTTTTTTCCAGAACTGCTTTTAGTTATTTTCCTAAGCATGGACTCCATTCAACATTACATCCACCTCTCCCCAGTCCCACCCTACAAATCAAGGAAAATATTTTCTCAGCATGCAGAACTTAGTGTTTTGCAAATCAGTAATGCATGTACATGTACGTGTTCAACATGATGTTGTTGTGTTCAGAATACACTGCTGCACTGCATGTACTTGCTGCGGATTGAGTTTTTGGTGAGAAAATACCTAATAACGATAAGTCTGAACCATCTCTTCCATTTTGTTAGTGTTCTGTTTCATGGTGTTAATTCTGAGAAAAAATTATGCTCAGATTGCATAAAACAGCTACCCTTCAAATAAGCTCAGTTTAAAAAAAATGAAGATGAAAGCTTGCAAGAAGTATTTACATTTATTTCAATATAAAACACAGATTTATGTAAGGAGTAAAGTTTGTAAAATCTGATTCCACATGTTTTGGTCATTCCATCTTGAGCAGATCCTGTCAAGTATGAATGGTTTAATGCATTTCACATGGCAATGATTCTTTTAAAAAAAAATCCAACAACAAATGAAATGAAAGATTTTGACTCGCTCATCAGTTGGTAACCCAGGTTTTCCTGTTCTTTGTCTCTACAGACTCTGATCACACCAGCACCAAGGAGTCAAAATGAACCTCTCCCTCTACACTTTCAAACAAAAATTCCCTTTTTGTTTTCTTTTTAGTTTTTCCCCTGTCGTATTCTCAAGCTCTTCAGTTTTGTTTTGCTTATCCCACCCGTCTCTCTTCCCCACCCCTACCCCTCAGATCCCTGTGTTTTTTGCCATCTCCTTATCTTTCCAACTTTTTTTTGGTGTGTCCTTCGGCTCTTCCTTATGTCTTATTCAGCTCCAGAATCCTTCTTTCCAGTAGAATGCTTGCATTTTTGTTTGAATGCTTGTCTACACAGAAGTAGAAAAACCTCAACCCCCAGAATTTCTTACTCGACCTATACACGTGACTGTTGAGGAAGGAACAAACGCAACATTTACTTGCTGTGTCAGCGGACGCCCATTGCCCACCATTTGGTGGGAGCACAATGGATGCAAACTGTCTCAGAGCAAGAAGTTCCAGGTTTGTCAGTTACAGCGACTTGTTAAAGTAGTGAAAATATTACCTGATGTAGTTACAGATTTTAACTGATGTGTGCTGGGCCATAGTCTTATCTTTTTATTTTATTATATTTTATTTAATTTTTTAAAATGAAAAACCTACTAGAGGCAAAGAGATACAAGGTTGTGTTGCATATTTTCTTGAGTTCCTGTATACTTAAAATATGGACCGCATTGTTATTTCTTCAGTTCTCACTGCATCCAAAAATGCTGGTTCTTAACAAAGTATTTTCTTTGTGGCAGATTAATAGCAATGGACAAGTTCACACCCTAGAGATAGTAGGAATAGAAAAATCTGATTCAGGACCATACCTATGCTATGCCGAGAACTCATCTGGCTTGGTTATCCACACCTGTTCCCTGGTCATCTCACACCCAAAATCTGCACCTTCACAAGATGCAGATTTCATGGCACTTCAAAAATCCAGGTATTGCCTTATTCCTTCACTTTGCTTTTTTCTTGCCATTGAATGGATTTCCTTTTTATTCCAAGTGAAGGGTTAGAAACGCATCAGAGACTTGTCATGAGATTTAAAAAACATTCTTGATGTTAATGTTGTGTAAGTTAATTTCTTCAGTCATAAAATCTCCATGTTTGTTTTAGGGAGCCTGCAGGGCAAACAGGAGAACAAAGCAGCCAGGAGCCAGAAAGATCCAAAAAGGATAATTTTTATGACTTTCGCAGTATGTTGAAGAAAAATCGAGTGACTGTTACCCAGCCTGACACTGACAGCATAAACCAAAAGGTATTACCTGCTGTTGCATCTTCACACGCCCTGTCTGCTGTCCCTTCAATATCTCCAGGAACCACCAGGAAAAATCTGGACTTGTTTGAAAGCATGTCCATCTCTGAGCAGAATAAACCATCGATCCGACAGCAGCTTCCAGCAGGTAAGGGAAGAAATCAGAGGGGACAGGTAACCGAACCGGAGATTTCCGCTACAAGATCTTCTGTGCTTCAGACCCAAGTGGAACAACGCCCAGCAAGGAACTGGGCACTGGGATACCCTTATCAAGAAAAGCTAACCAGTAGTGAACCACCAAAAGATTTCAGAGGTGTTCTCAAGAGGCAGAGAAATCCACACAGAAATACTGGGCTGGTTACAAACAGTACTTTGAAATACAGAACATCATGGTCTAAGAGAAGTGAAAATAGGAGAAGTGCAGTAGAGTCAAACAGTGGAGGTGTCTTGAGGAAAGATTTTAGGAGTGTGTTGAAGAAATACGAGGGAAGGAATTCCATGATTGGTGCAGAAGTAAAACCAAATGCACATCATAAAGACTTTGTCTCAAAATCAAATGTTCAAGAAGATTTCAGATCTGTTTTAGAGAAGCGAAAAACTTGTATAGAGGAAAAGAGACATACCTTTACCCCTGTCTCTGTTGACAGTAAGTTGTCTTCTGAAAAGAGCTCAAATATAGTGTTGAATACAGATGTAAGTAGCTTAAAATCAAAATTTGAATCACGTCCTCAGGACTTCAAAGGTGTTCCTCTCAAGCTTACCAGACATCCACCTCCAGAACTAATTATTCAAAGCGGGTTTGAGAATGAAAGTATTAAAAAAACTGTAGATGGGAAAAGATCCAATGCTGACACAACCAGAACAGAACCTTCCGCCTTCAAACCTCTATCAGAGGGTTTGTCAGCCCTGTCGCGGATCAAGAGAGAAAACCCAAGAACCTCTGACTACTCTTCTGCCTCTGATATATCTCAGGACACCGACATCTCTCAAACGCCAGACATTCTGCAGTCTGTGGACGTTACTTTGAAAAGACACTGGATGGAAGACGAGGAAACCGGTGGTGGGAACAATGCTGCTAGGTGTCAGGCACCAAGCATCGTGCAGCCACTGGCAAACCAAAGAGCCAGATATGGTGGACAGGCCATCTTTAAGTGCAAGATCTTGGGCAGACCAGAACCTGACATCAAGTGGAGCATTAACCAGAAGATCATCAAGGTATGCTCATTATCTGCGAAGCACTTCAATTGCTGACACATGCTTCAGATCAAAGAAGGTTTGATAATGTGGGAGTCCCGAAATAAATGACTGTAGTATTCTGAATATTTTACATGCCTTGAGTAATGTTTCGTCCCCTTCATCCTGTCATAAACCCCAACCTTCTTCTCCCCCTCCAAAAAATGCAGTATATGTTTGGTTGCAGGTTGGTTGGTTTGTTTTTGTGGGGGGTGGGGTGGGGATTTCATTGTATAAAGCATGTCACGTCAAGTCTGTGAGGCCATCACTTTTATGATCTCTTATTGCAATGTCTGAAAGGACAACCCCCCCCCCCCCCCATCATTCATTCTTCTGCAAAAAATTGGAAGTTGTGTTTTCGGGTTACTTGTATATTCTTCTCATAAACTATTTGCATATTTCATCAAGATCGTGTATTTCCATGCTGCAGCCATCCAAGTTTTTTAAGCTGAGCTTTGAGGAGAGCTATGCTGAACTAGTGATATCGGAGGCATTCTCTGAAGATGAAGGAGAGTACACCTGCATAGCCACCAATCAGGCTGGAACAGTCTCCTCTTCATGCTACCTTACTGTGGATGGTTGGTTTGAGTTCTGTTTTGGTAATGTTAGGACGTGGGTGTGTGTGTGTGTGCATGTGTGTGAAAGAGAGGGAGAGAGACTGGGTTGGAGGATGTGTATGCACCTGTGCACTTCACAGAAGAACAAATGATTTACTTTGTTTTTCTTTATGCAGCATCCAGTTCCAAATCAGAGAGCCGTGCATTTGAAGGCCCTGTGTCCACCCCACCTTGCATCAAGTCACTTGTCCCTCAGAGCATTGGTGTGCAGCGGGGTCAGCCTGTGCGCTTGACTGTCACCTTCACAGGCGAGCCAGTCCCAAGCATTAGGTGGTTCCAGTCAAAAAGAGAGCTTACAGCAGGTTGGTTTTGTCCCTGTCCATACATATTTAGGATGTCAGTGTTTTGTTTCATGCTCAACCAGATATATTGTTTAGTGTAGCCTTCTTCACTGTTTTTGCTATTATAATTCTGTCTCTTGCATCTGTCTTTTTTCAGTTTGTTCTTTGATTAGTTTTCACTATTTCTTTAATCATTTTAAAGGGGACCATGTCAAAATCACGCATGAAGCTGGCACCTGCAGCTTGGTGATCGACACTGTCAGCCCAGGTGACACAGGTTGCTACACAGTCACTGTCACGAATGATTTGGGGTCTGACCGTGCATCAGCTGATATCACCGTTCAAGGTAAATTTAAAACAAGGGAACTGGGCCAAGCTAAGACATGACAAAGACGAAGACAATCTACATGTTTCGGGGCACTATCCCTTCATCAGGACGACACAAAAACGACGAAAAAAGAAAAAAGAGAGAAAAAAAAGAAAAAGACTTAGCTTAAGTAGATGTGGCGCATGGGCTGGACAGCAGGAAAATGACTAAGGGACAGTAAGAGGGGTCAAAGAAGGGCAGCCAATCGCCAGGTGGGTAGGAAAGGGTAGGGAAGGGTGGGGGTGGAGAGGGGGCGGGGGTGGAGAGAGAAGCGCAGGTAAGGGGGTGTCAGTGTGGGAGAGAAGGAGGTGAGAGAAAAGAAGATATAGAGAGGAGGAGGGGTTAGGGGGTTAAGGGAAAAGGAGGGAGGTGGAGGGTCAGTGTTTAAGGTTGAGTCCTTTTGGTGCCATGGTACCAAAATGGGTAATGAAGTAGGATTCTGTATACTGTTCAAGGAGATAAATTTGTGAAACGTTTTGCTCTGTGGTTATTTTACAGTTTCTATTTCCTGGTGGAGGGTGTTGCTTAATCCTATTAAAAGTTTAGTAACATCCTTAGACAAGTCTCTGTGTTCCACTGACCTGGTGAACTTCACTGTGCTGCTTGTCTGCACTGTACTTGGTGTTGTATTATGTTGTGATTATGCCAGCATGAGCTCCTGTTTGTCTCGGACAGATGTACCTGACCCGCCTATTGGGAAGCCCCATGTTTATGATGTGAGCAAGAACTCGATGTCTCTGTCTTGGTGTGGCCCTGCTTATGATGGTGGTTCCCAAGTGACACACTATGCCATTGAAGTGCAGGATGCTAACGAGGAGACGTGGGCCACACTAACCTCTGACTGTCGAGTGAGTAGAGATGTGACAAAGTTTTGAATGTGTGGCCTTTTGTTTTTGTTTTTAATACTTCAATACGTCAAAATTAAAGTTACAGGGCCTTCCCCACCCCCATGAAGAAAAGAGTTTTGACTGTTCAGTTTTATTCTGTGGATACTTAGCCTTATTAGGTTTTTTAAAATGTGAAAATGCATTATCAGAGAGTGTGAATAAAATGGCATACACCACAGACCAGATTTTTCAGACCAAGAGATGAAAAGGCAGTGTTCATTTGACAGAATGTACTTTTCCAGTGCTTGTCACTGGGTGGCACAGTTATGTCACTGGGTGGAAGATTTTTATTTGTATAAAATTTGCTTTGCAGAGTACATCGTACCATGTGCCCAATCTGCAGCCAGACCACCTTTATTATTTCCGAGTGAGAGCGGGCAACAAGCTGGGGCTGAGCGAACCATCAGAAGTGTCCGATATTGCAGTGTTGATAGAACCCCTACTCAGTCCAGTAGACTACGAATCAGATGGTCAGTTTTTCTCAAGATTTCTTTGGCAGCACAACCCAGTCTTTTGGTGCATGTTTTTGTTGATTTCCTTTTAATTTCAGGTGGAAACTTCACAAATGTATCCATTCTTAAAATCATTAAGAAAAAGCAAAAAACATTTATCGAGGGACATTATGGTAATGTCTCATAAAGTCTCTTATTCCCATTTGCGAAAACACAATTTTTTTTGGTGCAGTTTCCACTTCCTGTGATACTGTGATATTGGTTTTTGTAGTGCCAGTCCCTTAGAGTCAAACCTTCACCAAATCTTTCCCATAGTGATCTTGCTTTTTGTATTGATTCTTTCCCACAAATGCTGGGTTTTGTTTTGAAATGGGGCTAAAAATTGGTTTCTCTATTTCTCTTCTAGCTTCGTGGCATTTCCTTAACTGACACTTTCATGATTGTTACTCTGACAAGTAGAGTAGATGCTGATCTTTCGTTGCGACTATTTGCTTGTTTACTATTGATAGCTAATGGGCTAAGGTACTAGCACTGGAATACTAGCCCATGCAAGCAAGTTCATAAATTTGATGAACTGTGTGAAGATGGTGTTTAGAAAATGGATTTTTTCATTGCCAGATAATTACATAGAGCAGATTGTTAAATTAAGGACCAACTCAAAGGTGAAGACTGTATAAGACACGATGAGAAGCAAACAGATAACTACCTAATTTTCAGTGGCTATTATTCTATTATTCTAGCTTTGCTTGGCATGCACTTGCTTTGTAGTTGCAATGAGCAGAAAAAGCTGGGGTAGAGCTGGTTGAGTGTAGGATGTGTACCAACATCTGCTGTGGGCTGTTTCAGAACCACCAGAAGTCTTCTCTCCAACAGTTGAACACAGGGGCAGAGGTAACATGGCATGCGATCATTGAGATGCCAGTGTTATATAAATATCATCTTGAAATCTATATCTTCCTATGTACTACAGTAGCTCAATCTACTGATGAACATCAAATGGAAGTGCACAGTCCTGTAATGCAGCATCCATTAAATTCTGTTGTTTAACCATACATTTCGTTTGCATGTGTCAGAACTAAATATGCAGTTGGCTGTTTAGAGATCTTGACACGGTGTGGCTTTTATTTATATATTAGCTCAGTTGTTTCCTTGTTCTTTGCAACCACTTTGGTGGCCTAGTGGTAAAGGTTAGCGGTTCATGCCCCGGCCGAGTCATACCTAAGACTTAAAAATTGGCAATCTAGTAGCTGCCCTGCCAGACGCCTGGCACTACAGCGAACAGTACTAGGACTGGTTGGCCCGGTGTCAGTATAATGTGACTGGGTGGAACTGAAGCCTGTGTTGTGACAGGAGTCCCAGTCCCACATTAACTTGCCTCAGCACCATCCTGATATGCTCCCCTTGTTTGGGACTGAACATTAACCAATAAAAACCAGTCCTTTGCATGTATCACTTTTGTAATCTGCTTTTTAAATGCAAGCTTTTTATGTTTAGAAATTTAGAGACTACAGTGAATTGAAGTACTGGAGAATGATTCAATGAAATATTAAATGGTCATTTTCTGCATGTCAAGAAGAAGACAGAATTCATTAGAAGCACCTGACAGTTCTTAAATTCTAGATGTTTTGCACACTTACTGTATGCTCACTTATGGTATGCCTATATGTTTCCTTGTGTGATTGCTAAGTTTTAGAATGTTACCTAAACGTTCATCAGCAGATTTTATTACACTTACCATGTTTTAGAAATTGCATGTATTTGTCTATTTCCTGTTTATATTTGAATTTGAGTAACATTTCTATGGAAATTTACATCGATAGTAAACTGTACTTGAAAATTAACCCCATTCTGATATACATAAAAATACCTATCCTTTCTTCTGTACACAATTATTGTGTTGTTTGCCTCTCAGTTGGTAATGAGGCATTTTAAAACAGAAATCAACAGATGATACTCTTTTTTAAATAATAGGCTGTTAGCTACATTGATTTTTTTTTCAAAATATTTCACGGCCAAGAAGGAATGATGATTTTTCTGTGGTAAATTGCAAGAATATGTGCAAACTTACAACTTTTCAGATTTAAATTACCAAAGGGAGATTTTAAACTGTTTACCGTTGTGTGAAACCACTCATAAGGGGAAAAAGATTATTTAAGGGAATGATATGCTGTTCTATATAGGTTATTTTATGTTGATAGCATGACTTAAAAATGTTTCAGACTCTCTTCCCTTTGAGCATAAAAAAGTGAAAATTTGTCTGAGCAGAAAGTTTGAAGACCACTATGAGCTGCTGCATGAAGTAGGAAGGTGAGTGAAATTCACAGATGTTCCTTCATCATCAATGAAAATGGCTGAGGAGTGGAGGCTGCTGAAAATAAACGCCAAGTACAACAAAATAAGATTTAAGGATGGGTAGGGTGATGTGTGTCTCGATTATGTCACCAGTAATATCATGGTAGTGTGAACTGGATGCTGCTACATATCAGACGTGAGGGTAGTTGTCTGTCAGTTTAACTTTGAATGTGATTTTCACATGCATTTTATTGTCAGTTGTAGTTTGCAAGCTTATGCCTTTTATGGTGTGGTCTGTGTTCAGGGGTAAATTTGGCAATGTCTACAAATGTCTGGAGAAAGGCACTAGTGCAGTGTGGGCAGCCAAAGTAGTGAAATGCCGAGAGAAGGAGAAAGAGAATGTACGACGAGAATTGGACATCATGAACTGTTTGTCCCATCCCAAGCTTCTCATGCTGTGGGATGCGTTTGAAACACCGCAGACAATGGTGCTTGTGATGGAATAGTAAGTGATGTCCACTGCATTGAAGATACTAAAACCAAATGAAATTTCTTGTAGACGAACTGTAGACATTTAAAGTCATGATGTTATTCCAGATGTGTGAATGTGTTAAAAATTGTCTTTTATGTTTCCCCACCTTTCTCCCTCCACCCCACCCCCAAACACGCTACAGCATGTCAGTTGTATATCATTAAATATTTCAAGTTTTTTCGTTCATATTGTGAGCCTTTTTTCATTCATATCATTCAGAAGAATGGGTGTTTATTTTTTTTTTCCCCGAATGGGGAATAGTGTTGGAGCTGGTGAGCTGTTTGAGCGTGTGATCCGGGAAGACTTTGTGCTCACAGAACGTGACTGCAAGCATTTCATGCGGCAAATCTGCTCAGGGGTTGGCTACATGCACTCCCAGTCCATCCTTCATCTAGACCTGAAGCCAGAAAATATCCTTTGTGTTGCTGAGAACTCCAACGAAATCAAAATCATAGACTTTGGCTTTGCACGCACGTACACGCCAGGGGAGAGCATGAAAGTATTGTTTGGCACACCAGAGTTCATTGCCCCTGAAGTCATCAACTATGACGCCGTGGATTTCTCCACTGACCTCTGGAGCATAGGGGTCATCTGCTACATATTGTAAGGAACAGATTTTTTTCTTTTTAAGTATATTTTTGCAAGCTCTTGAGCACATAGTTTCGGTAATTTGTAGTTTAGCTCGCAACTTATGCATTACATGCATTTTCCTGCTGAGCCAGGGAAGTATTGAGATTTCTAGCATTTATGTTGACAAAAACATATCAAAAATGGTTTACTACTTTTTACAGACTGTCCGGCCTATCTCCATTTCTGGGAGACAGTGATGCAGAAACTCTGGCTAATGTGACAAGCGGAGAGTACGACTTCGATGAAGAACCATTTAAGGATATTTCTGAAAATGCCAAAGATTTCATCCAACGTCTGCTCATCATGCGCAGAGAGTAAGCTTCTTGATCTCTGATGTGGTGTGTGTGTGTGTGGGGGGGGGGGGGGGGGNNGGGGGTCCTCATCTATCTTCACATCATTATTGCCAGCACTGGGAGTAATTATACTAAGAAACCAGGTTACCACTCTAAGAAAATGTGCAGCAGTATCAGAGATCCTGAGACAGGTGCAGGAGTGTTCTTATGACCTTTTCAGTATAGAAAAGAGCTAAAAATTGTGGAGGTATGTGTGAGTATTTATATATAGAGAACATGATACGAAGATACGTGCGCTCTACTCTAGCCAGGGTTGACATCAGTAAGCAGATGACATAAAGAAGTTGTCCACGTGAGTCCCAACATGTTAACCAGTACCGATAATCATTTATTTGTTGAACTGAACATCGCTCCAGCCTGTGGGACAAAATGCTGCTCAGAATGGTTCCTGATGCCGGTAAACTTTAGGAGTGGCGGCAGATGGTTGAATAGACCATAGGCTATTTGTCGGTACGGTAAGCTTGTTGCATTTGTTGGAGTTTGAGGGTAGTTAGGAAGCTGAGATCTGACTGCTGTATGCCGCAGACGACGCAGCACAATTGAGCAGTGCCTGCAGCACCCTTGGCTGGCCAAGGAGGATCAGCGTACTCGCTGCAAGCGCCTCAACACGGAAAGGCTGCGGGACTTCATGGCGCGTCGCAAGTGGCAGGTGAGTGGGTCGCCCTGCTGACGGGCCGACGGCAGTCCTCAACAGACCATAGAACAGGTTTCTAAAAATTAAACCGGCATTCAGAGAAAATAAAATCGGAAACGTAGTTAGCAGAAGATTTCAGTAACCAGACTTGCATTAAACTTTGTGTTCGAGTTCAAAGTGGTGTTAAGCTATAAGTATAGCACCTTTTCAGAGACATTCATGGCCTTTACAATGTTTGATTGATACTGAGAAGGTTTCACGTGTCATCACCTGTGGTCGTGGTGGAACTAAGTTTCCCAGATTGCTTAATAATTGCATGTAAAAAAATTGTATCGCTTTTGTCCCCTCTAGCATCTATAGCTGTGCAAAGCAGTGTTTAGATTTGTCACAGACATGTCATGTGTGAGTTCTTTGGAACTGCATGCATACTTCAGTTGTCCATGGGTCCTGCAGCTCCTGAACCCAGTTAAACTAGCCTCGTGTGGATTTCTGCTTTAATTAGATGTAACTGGTGATGTGACAAGTAAAAATGTGCAAATATGTCGTAGCATGACCCGGCTAAACCCAGAAAACTTAATGGTAGTTTGGCTTTTGCTCTTTTGTCCTCTTCTGGCTTCCCAAGCACTTGGTTTTTTCTTTATTTACTTTTACTTTTTTTTTGTTTACTTTTTTGTGTGTGCTGGTGCTTTCTTTGCCGGATGCGAAGGCAGTTTGTTATCTTGCGTACGATTTCGTCAGTTTTGATTTTCATCCGCCCTGTCGTGACTGTCGTGCATAGAGGCAGAGCGCCCAGTTCAGTTTTGCTTTGCCTTGGGTTCTTCCCCATCCCATCATCTCCACTTTGTTTTGCAGTAGATTATAGACGTGTTTTGAAGTAGATTATACATGTAGTTGACCAATGGTTTAAATAGATTGAGGTTGGACGTAGGTAGTGTTGCTTGAAAAGGTTAGAAACGTAATTGACAGATCAGCGCTTATACAACCAAAGCGGTATAAACATGAAGAGGCATTTAAAGACGGATAAAAGAGTATTTTGTCTTTTGTGCTTCTTAGTTCTAAAATTGATAGTCACAAAATTCGTATTTCTTATTCTAGATGATCACATCGCTCGCTCACTCACTCACATGCACGCACGCAAACACCCATCCACTCACCCACGTGTACAAACCACGCACGAGGTAAAAGTTGGTTAGAAGGGATATGAGGGATGAATGTTTTGATGATTTTAACGTTCTCATGCGCTTGTTGGCTTGGCGGCTGTTAGCATACAGCTTGTTTGTCTGTTAGACCTCATCTTGCCTGCTGTCGCGGTATCGGTGCTTGGGCTTATGGTAGCATTCTCCTTGCATGCGTGTGTGCTTTTTCTGTCCTCCTGTGCGCAGAAAACTGGCAACGCTATCCGCGCTCTGGGCCGCATGGCTTTGCACCAAAAGATGCTGCTGGAAGCCTGCTCCAGTCTCAGCAACAGCAGTTCTGCTGACATCACCCCCACACACCCCACTTCATCCGGGTTCGGCTCTGAGCTAGCCTGGATGTGTGACTCCCCATTGCAGCCACCCCTAACCCCCCAGTGCCTCTTTTCTTCTTCCGCCAAGGTCGTCGACGGAGAGGAGATTCACGCTGAAGGTAGCAGCGACAAAGCAGATGACCCTGTCGACGATGAGGACGATACCTTTCTGCATCCTGCCAACAGTGGCAGGGAAGACCTGACAAAAGCCGCGACGCGCCACTCGGGAAACCAGGACAAAACATCTGGTCCGGATCCGGACGAACTGCTTATTTCATCGTTTCGACAGAGACAGCCTGCAGATGCAGAATCCGACTGCAAGCAGCGAAGAAAGATAGCAAGCAGGCTGACCACGAAGACAGAACTGCTTTTTGAAGAAAGCAATGGTGATCTGCCGATTCCCACGCAGGCAGAGAACCCACCAGCTAGCCGCCTACCCGGGACCCAGTCCAAAGACTCGACCAAAAATGCCGTCATTCCTGGCGTTAGCTCCATCCGGGCCACTGCCCGCGACAGCAAGCTGGCACCGTCCCACACGGGAGATCCACCCATCACACTGGGTGACACGTCCAAGAGGGCATCGCCTCGCACCGACGCTGCTGCTGCTGTCGAGACCAAGTCGCGGCACTTCACCAGGAAACCCATTCGCGCCGCGGACGACCCGAAGCTGGATTCGCCCCGCAGAGACGTGGCTGCCGCTGACACAGCGTCTGAACCGTCCTTCAGCAGACGGTCGGCTCTCGCTGGGGTCGAAACGAAGCCTGGGCCATTCCATCGCGACGCTGCTCCCACGGCCAGCCACGGGGCTGCAGCAACAGCAACAGCAACAACAGCAACAGCAACAGCAGCAGCATCCTTCACGCGAGAACCGACTTCTGTCGAAGGCAACACCACTCCGCCGTCCATCATCACCAAAACGGTTGCCGCGGGCGACACGCAGAACGTGTCTCCGTGCAGAGCGACAGCTCTGGCCGCGTGTGACAGCGCCCCCTGTGCACCGTTCTTCACCAAGGAGATGGTGGACTGCACGGCGGTAGTGGGCGACGTGGTGCGCTTTGACGTGCGCGTGGCGGGAGTGCCGGCCGCGCAATTAGTCTGGCTGTTCGAGGACGAGGTGGTGGCTCCTGACGAGCGCCGCAGATTAGAGCTAGGAACTGGCGGCCAGTGCTCGCTGATCATGCGCAACGTGACGGAAGAGGACGAGGGCGAATACTCGTGCCGCGCGCGCAGCGACCTTGGGCAGGTCACGTGCTCTGCCGAGCTGACCGTGTACAAGGCGCCGTGCTTTTGAAGTTTTGGCTTGGGAGATGAAGTCCCCGACAGGGGTGCCAACTAGCAGCCGAGAACTCGCCCTGCCTGTCCTTTTCGGACCGTTGTGATATTCGCCTTGCAATGCCGCTTCACACACTGATCGAACATTTTGCGTGCTAGCTCCCTGCACAGACTGGATTTTACATCAACGTTTTGTTAGCCTCTTACGAAAATATGGTGCTTCCTATTGTCATGAAATCTCTTTGGTTTTTACCCATCGTTTGCAGTTTTTACACAAAACTCATTTATTCATGACATTTTCATCTGTATTTCGGAACTTTTTATCGAGACGCACCTTTTATAAAGAACTAGGTTTTTTTTTCCTTGTCTTACTCGTGTTTAGCTAGATTCATTTACCATTTTTTTTGACTTTCAGGAAGTTCATGTACTGTGTATGCCTTAAAGGCTTTCTCTGAAATTCCGAATTTTTTCTTTGGACTTTGTGGAGCCCCCGTCGGTATTTGTCCCTGATAAACATTTATTTGCAGCAATAAACATTTTCCTTTTGAGCTGACAGTATTTTTGTAAATGACACTTTTGGTCAAGGCTGACGGGATCTCCACAGCGCCCATTTTTCGACACACCCTCACCTTTTGACCCTGATGGATTTTCAGACAGAGCCTTACCTGACTGCTCGTTGTTAAGACTTCAGACAGTGCAAGAGATGTGTAGATATTACATTCAAGATACGTTTTCCCTTTTTGAACTGCTAAACCCGCGTATTATGTAATCCTTTTCTGAAGCTGGTTTCAAGGCGTGCGGGATTGTGATAATCCGTTAATATTGTGATGTAGCTAATTTATTCCGAAGACTGTAACGGTGTGCATGCGACATAATACTGGTTTTTGTGCAGTCAGCGCGTTGTTTTGTGCTCAGGCCTAGAGAGAGTTTGGTCAAGGTTGTTTCCTATGCTGACTGATTTTTTTTTTTAAATCTTCACGCCTGGAAAGAGTGCGAGCATACATTGTACATGAACTACATCCTAATAAAGTTCCATCAGTTTTCGTTGGTGTGTCATTCCTTAGTGGTGAAGTTTTCGTTTGCGGTGTGTGGTGCGATAGCATTGGCTGTGCGAGAGTACAAGTGAGAATGGACAGATGTTGAGAGCGTTTTCGTGTTTTCGGAAGCGGGGGGGGGGGGGGGGGGGG
>SMGT01007234.1:293530-305125 GCA_004794575.1 Lanistes nyassanus
CTTGCGTGCTTGCTTATTCACAATACTCTTCCCTTACACCCGCTCTTGATTTCTCAAGTTCTCTCTTGTTAGAGACTTATAAAACTGCTCGCTTAAGAGATTGTGGATATAATGCGTGTGTGTGCATGCGAAGGGGCACATTAGGGTCATAACGCGTGGATGCGCACGGTCAGAAACAAATCACTAACTTGAAAATTACTTTAAACTTAAGTCTTACAAACTCAACAACAAGAAGAAGTCCTTTCAGTACTTCCACGCTGGTAGAAACGCTCGTTTTGGAAAAGTCTTCAGGTACGTAGTGTAGATGACAGGAAGGAAACGGTCACTGCGAAAGCAGAAACATTGTCAATCCTTCCCAACAAAAGGACATTTCTCCAAATTTCCCTCAGACCTCTCACAATGTAGGTTCATGCACGTCAGATGGAAATGTTCATTAGATATTTTGTCCAAAAAGATTCGTGAACTTAGAATCTCTAGGCATTACGATATTGAAGACAAACAGAAACGAGCTTTTAGAGATGGGGTTGGGGGGCAATAGCAATGCGAAAAATGATATGTCAGTGAGAGACGATGTATAGGTGGAATTAGATGTAAACGAGAGAGTTGAAAAGATTTCCGTCTTGAACAAAATGCAAGAAAAAAATGCGGCCCGAATTTTGTGCAATTTTTTTAATGTCGTTCTGCCAAGTGTGGTAAAAGTACAATGATGCAAAACACTCGTTGGAAAGAAATGTGAACTTGAAAGCATTGCGTGTGTAGCAAAACATTTGAAAAGGTGTACAGGTTTTCTTGCGCTCTCCCGTCTCCTTATACCGCCACACACACAGACATTCGTGCGAACAGCGATTTACAAGCTTAGGGGGAAAAAGTGCAAGTAGGGGAGTATGTTGTAAGCATAGTACTAAATGGTCACAAAGGTGATAAAGGTGATGCACGCACTCTCACACTAAAAGCCATGTTCAGTCGTGACAGATACAGATGCCAGCAATACGCAGCTGACGGAAACACTCTCAGACATCAACATTCATACGCTATCATACACGGACTGCACTTCCAGCTGCCGGACCGTGGTGGGACTACGCGCACCGCGGCCAAGAGCTCAGTGCTACCTCGTGAGTATTGCACAGGTTCCGGGCAGGGACCAAGAACAGACTTAGATCCACTCTTCATGCGAGGTGGGAGAAACCTTACATGAATAAATATGAATAGTGCGGACAGGACAGAAGCGTGCGTGGGTGCGCGCAGTGTGTGTTTGTGCAAATGTGATCAGTCGGCGAAATCCTCCAGTAGCACGCGACGAAATGTGATCATGCAGGCTCTGCGTTCTTGCTGTACAAATACTGTATTTGAACATATCGAATTAAACCCAATATACTTTCTGGGAATTAAAAAAAATCACGCAATACAAAACGTAAGTTGGTAGGATTGTGATCAAATGGAAACGAAGTGGTATAAGGGTGTCTTTATGACATGGCGTCTATTTTGGCACAGTTGGTGGCTATATCACAGAGAGAGCTTTTGAGCTTGTTTTAGGATTAACAAAAAAATATTCTTACAAAGAAAAGCATTTCCGACAATAGATTAAACGGATATTTTGTCGAGCACGTTTCGTAAAGTTTAAAAGCTGCAGCTAATGGAAGATTATTTTCAATCAAAAGCCGTGTTGCTTCTGCTTCAACTGAAAGACTCGTGAGACATGGAGACAAGGCTTCCATAGCTAAATAAAAATAAACGTTTACCGTCTAAAAATACAGCTACTTCACCAGAGTCTTCGTAATGCGGTTCAGCATCTGAGACTACAAATTATGTGCCTGGTGACTGGGGTATTTATAAAGCAGTTTTGTGTAGGTTATTAACTTCATCACCCGTTTCAAAAACGTGCGCACGTAATTAATGTTATAGGAATAAGTGACAAACCTGTCCCAACCATGATGACTTAGCTGTCATGGCTCTAACCTAATGGGGGGGAAAATAATCATTATGAGTTTTGCGCAATCTTTTGTCCGAAAGTTATTTGTAAACTCAACCGAACGACTGTCGTGCTGACAGAAATAGTCATAGAAGCGTGTACAGCTGTGTTGTGCTGAACAGACTACCACTGCCCACGACAGCAGCTGATGCTGATGACACAGGACTACAGCCAGTGCACATTGGATTTGCTGGCCTTCACCCAAGTGGCATTCTGGCACTCGGGGGGTGGTATGAAGTCGTCAGGGTTCAAAATGCCCTCCACAGTGTCGTAGAAGTTGGTGGTGATGGTGGAGTTAACCTGCTCTGCGTCAGCGATGATGACTTCGCGGATTGGGTAGCAGTTGAGAACGCTGAACGCTCCGATCCAGTACTCACCTGCAAAAAGCCGTGTGCACTTCAAGGGCAGTTTGTCAGTGATCTCTCTCCCTCTCTCTCGGTCTCTTTTGGCTCTCTGTCTCTCTTATGCACGCACCCAAACACACACGTGCACGCATGCTTAGGCACAGCAGCTGTTTACTCACGTTGTCTGAAGGGAATACGATCTGACCACTCCTGGGTGAAGAGTTGCTCTCCTGGCCCTCCGATGTAGTACTCCGTCTCGAATGTGGCGTTGGGAGGAATGCCGTAGGGGCGCCACGGGAGTGGCACGGAGCGCTTGCACGTCTTCAAGGTCAGGTTGATCTCATACATAACGTTCTGGTTGTTTAGAATCAGGTACTCACGGAACCTGAAGACACAAGTATCACGGAATCTAACTGCACACCCTTCGCCAGAGCCTGGAACAGGCAGCGACTGCCTCAAGGTAATGTGGTTACTAATTCCTGTATCATGACACAGTGATAAACATTTAAAACCAGTAAGCAGCATGGATGGGGGGGGGGGGAGCGCCCTTAAAAGGACATTAGTTAAGACACTACAACAGATCCTTATAAACAGTGATTTTGGCCATGCGCAAAAAGCCAGCGAGATCTAGACCCAGCTAATAGCAGGATCATTCATTATCACACTTAATGGGATCGCCATAAATTAAAGGGGAGCCAAAAAACCCTAAGTATGACGAAGAATTATTATACTTATTTAAACAGTACAGTTACGAGGGTCGAACGAGGAAAAGCTTAATAACACATGAATTACAACGTCAAAATCAATGGCCACTTAATGAGAAAACGGGAACAACCAACATGCTAAAACAGCAAAAGTTTCCTGAATTTGGTTGCACGTGCGTTCGCGTCTGCACTTTGGGTGTGTTGATCGAGTGGGGCTTTTTTAAATCCATTGTTGTCGAAACCACCTAGAGTGCTCACTCTTGGGTTCTGTAACGTGTCCGTCCGCTTGTAGTATGCGAGTTTATGTACAACAGTAGTCAACAGAGCGCTGAGTTGTGCGTGTGTTTCTAAAGTTATGCTGTCTCATATACTGCCTTGGTTACCGTCCAGGTTTTGATTTCGGGCAATAGATTTAGACAGCCTCTCAAGTGTCCGAGGATCGGTGAAAAAAGCATGGGTTTCCACAACACATCGTGCGAGCTTTCTTGCACCAAGGAAGCTCGCGCACTCTGCTTCCAGTTTAGTACAGCCATGCAACACGAAGTGCGAGGACAACACGGTCCGTTGCCGTGTACGAAAGGTCCATCGCTCTTGGCGGGCGCACACGTAATAGAACGTAGGGCTCAGACCGCCAAAATTTTTTCCCTCAAAATTGTGTGTGGCTGGTGTCTGGGTGATTTATAAAGCAGTTTTGTGTAGGTTATTAACTTCATCACCCGTTGCAAAAAAAAGAAAGATCGTATGGAGGCTTGCTCAGACAAGAAACTTAGCCCAGGCCCCATATGCATGCAAACGGTACTAAATTTATTCCCAAACAGAGGCGTTTTTTTCTGTTTCTGAAAACGCTGTTTCGGCGGTTCTAAGGTTATAATCTATTCGCTGCTGAGACGACCGAATAACTTATTATCGAATTACGAATGAAAAAAAAACCATTTGGTTTTCGTGAACGGGAAATTTAAGGAACTTATTCCTGTTATGGCGGCTATTCTGAAATAAGCTATTCGCGTTTCTTGCGTTCGGGGCCAGGTCGTAAAAGAGATGAGAAGAGAAAAGTAAAATGTGGTATGGGGAAAGGTCAGACGACAAAGACGACATCCTACTGTCTGCCCGGAGTAATCACCGACTGCTCCTCGAAGATGACACGACGTTTGTTGACGGCGTCGTAGGTGACGACGTAGCGGTTCATGACGTCATTCAAGTGGTCATACTGACTGGCACGTGTCTGGAAAACAGAAAATCTCCACAATCTGAGAACAACCTGCTGACTTGATCTGTGCGTCATTTCGAAACCAGGGCCTGTATGTACGGGTCGAGAAAGTCTCGGTTATATTTATGTTCGAGCTAAAGATGCATTTACCATTATCAAAATTGCGGGGCTGGGAAACCCTTAATCAACATTTGAATACAAACAGTTCGGCCATAGCTATTCAGAGATTCTATCGGCACGGACGCCGTTCATTTGAAGATAGAAATATCTTCGCTGTAGCGGGTCCGCACTAACCTATCATTTTCCAGGGGAAAATCTAGTCTCGCAATACGCACTCAGGCCTGTGCTAAGTCGTGGTCCAGTCTGGGTAGACGTGAGCAAATCCCGCGTTGGCCAAACACACTTTTGTCTGAAGAAGCAAGCGTGGTTGTGGCGTAGAAGACAAGGGCTCGAATATTGGAAATACGTTGTTTTTTTTTACCAGACAGAAAAGCACGTTCATGATTTCGGCCACAATTGTTAGAACAAACGCACTTGTATCACACACAGAAGCAAGTTTTTTTTGTTGTTTTTTTTTACTGCAGGCACACATAATGCAAGTGTATACACTTGTTTCAGAAGGACAGATAGACAAACAGACGGACGGAGGAACGAACAGAGACGGACGGACGGACAGACGGACGGACGGACAGGAGACAGTTGCGGGGTCAGACAGAGAAACCTATACTTGTATAAGAGAGCAAGCGGTGACCGAATGACCCTCATGCTGAGTTAATCTCTGAGAAGCAACGATCAGCATGCAGAGCAAATGAGAGACAAGTCGCAGCTGGTGTTGTACAATGTACCGCAGCTGGTGTTGTACAATGTACCGCAGCTGGTGTTGTACAATGTACTTGTAGGTCCACAGTGGCCCGTTCGTCGGCCTGCTTCATGTGGCCCGTATCAGGCCAACAATATGTGCCCCAGTGGATGTTGCCTACTGTCGACGCGATCGTTTTATAGATAAGTATACATGATCTGTGTGATACGACATCCCGCACACAGCGACTGTTCCCGTAACTACGTGATAGGCGCATCTTGGTATCGACACCGAGGGGATGGTGAAGGACAAGTTCAGCTCACGCTGGCTTCAAACACATCGCAACAGCGCTGGTGCTGTTATCTTGCTGAAGCATGTATTGTTTTCGATCAGGTCACCTGACCAAACGAAATGTTACTTTTTCCCCACCAAGCGAGTGTCTCTATCGCCAAGGACGCGATAAGTAACTGATATGTCAGGTGTTTAGCAAGATCTGACTCTAGAACAGCAACAGTGTTGTGTCTTTCACCACCCCGTGTCTCTCCTCCGTCTGTCCTCCTGCTGTGGTTGTGTCGGACCTCCTTTCGTTTTTTCGCCTCTTTCCCATTTCTTTGGATAAATGCACATTGGTGGGAAGCGTTAGTCACTATCCAACCAAGTTACACACTGTCATTGAAGGGTTTAGCGTTCTAGCATAAATGGAAGTACATATGATCCAACCTGACGCCTGTCTCGCTGCCCACAAAGGTCGATAGTCGTACTCTACGAGTGCAGCCCTAGACAAGGCAGGCACGACCAGGCTCGTTAATTCCTGTTTTGAACACAACAGCTATTCAGTCAGTACAAGAGTCAACAGCGTGGGTGTTGCTGTCCCACCCAGTCACATTATACTGACACCGGGCCAGACAGTCCTAGTACTGTTCCCACCCGTCCGGCAGGGCAGCTACTAGACTGGCAATTTTTAAGTCTGAGGTATGATGCGAATCACCGACCTCCCACCTCGGAAGCGGACTTAACCACTAGACCACCGAGGCGGTATGGGAGCAGAGGAATGGGGTCCTATTACTAAGCTTCACACTGACGAAACCACCAGACTGATAGCTGCAGTAAGATGACCAGTGCGGACAGGTAGTTTAATATTCGGGGGATGGCAGTATGGAATCTGCACAATGTTTAACCCCAGGGAATAATCTTTGGCCACTCCTGGATTCGAACCAACAACCTTCCACACCCTAGTTCGAAGCTCTGATCGCGGAGTTATCTAGGCACCTTTGGAAGTAGCCCCGGCCGTAAGAAGCATACGCTGGAGAGGACCCTGAATCTGTGAGAGCACAACAACCCCGTCTGGTTGAGCCCCGGCCGTAAGAAACACACGCTGGAGAGGACCCCGAATCTGTGAGAGCACAACAACCCCGTCTGGTTGAGCCCCGGCCGTAAGAAACACACGCTGGAGAGGACCTGATCCCCGAATCTCTGAGAGCACAACAACCCCGTTTGGTTGCCAACTGGCAACCAGTTGGTTTTGACAAGGTGAAAACAAGATGTGCGGATACGAAATGGCTACAAAGCCTGCACATGTTTGCATGTGCTTATGTTTGCAACTACGGCTTTCTCAAGCTCTTCGTGGTAAAGCCGAGATCGGTCTGTGTGTGTGTGCTGTCTTAATTTGATGGATCTCTCTGCCTACCTTCCTACTTTAATTTCCTTTTCTTTTTTGAGTTGGAATAAATGTTGGTATTTCCATGACCTCCCTCCGTCTACAGTCTGCCAGTCTACCTCGTCCAACAGGAACAAAAAATATAGCCGTATTAATTACCCCTTGTGCGACAACAAGGCGCGCGGAGGGGCCTAGCCTGCACAGTCTATCATGACGCCAGATAGCCGGCTGGTGTTGTTACGGCTTGACCAGCTGGTATCAGACTTTCTCCGACGTCAAGAAAGGAGATAAGAGAGTGGCAGTCCCTGCATCTCGCACTTTCACACAGGCATGGCTGAGGGTGATAACAAAGAGCGCTCGGACGGCTTCACACTCTCGTTAAAGGTCTGACAGTCAGACACATACACGAGTTCTCACTAACTGGCAGGCAACAACTCAAAACAGATCAAAGCCGACAAAACGAAAGGAATATTAGACAACGGGCGTTTTTTTTTTTTTAAAGAACATGACCCTGAAAATAATGTCTGTGTACTGTCAGATCAATCATGCTATAGACTGCAGAACAGCTGCATGTGCTGAATGTTTAAACCCTAAAAACGTAAGCAATGAATTTTAAAAGACGAATTTGGAGGAATCGATCAGAGTCGTTAAAACAGCTGCAAGTCTATAAACAGTTAAAGTCAACCTAAATTGGTATGTAGGCGGATGCTAGGACTCATCAACTGACCGTTAGCTGGACAGGTGTGACGCAAGGGGCGGGCACTTGCGCAAGTATGGTGCTAGCGCAGAGGGCTAGAACCACCACAGCCACACGCATCATGGTGCCGACGAGCTGAGTGACGAGGTTGACGATGAAGACGGACGAGAGTGAGCTGCAGAGACTGGCGATGTAAGGGCCCCAGTTTTATCTGTACTTCTTATCCCAGCTCCGCACACGCGCTGCATCCACATGACTATCACGTGGTTATCGTCTTAAGGACGTATGGTGGCCCGCTGTCGTCATAATAATCGTACTTGAGTAGACACGAGGTGGAGAGGGTGGGGAGGGGGAATAAGAAGAAGGGGAAGACGAGAAAAAAAAAACGAAATATGTGGTGGTGCTTCTTGGCTGCAAACGATAGCCACATGTCTCAAATTGCGGACTCATTTAGTTACTTCTTTTACAGCAGTTGTTATACTTATATATAAGTTTATATCTTCACCCCTAAAGTTTCGACACCATATCAGTCACAATCGAGTGCCTCGTGTCTAGCTGATCGGAAACCTCAGGAAAAACCTTCTACGAGAACAGATGCATTTCACTGAAATCGTAGTTTAAGGAGACAGACATGAAAAAACAAGGAAAGGAATGGGTAAGCATGACAAAAGGAAAAAAGGAAGAAAGAAAGGAGTAAAGAAAGAAGGAAAGCATAGACACGCAGCCAGACAGAATCGTAAGTCTGGTGACCTTTCAAAAAAATGTGGCATGCCCTTTGGATACGTGTGGATATAGCGTCTAGCTCCCATATATCTTTTGTGATGACCTCTAATATTCAACAAAGTGTAGCGCAGCTGATAGGCAAAGAAAAGAAGTACAAAGCTCAATGTCACGTTGGTCGTGCGATAATTAAAACGATTATTAGTGACGCTTACATTTTTTTACCCTTGAAATGCAACAACTACATTGGACACAATGAAGTATTCATTTGGGTGACAAATTTTCTGTGTACTAGTCTCATAATGTAGTGTAAAGGGTTTCTGACAGCTAGTCTAAATTTCCCAAAGGGAATAAAAGTGTGTGTAACCCAAGGAAAAGATTAGTGCGGGACTGTGTTTATCAGGCTGAAGGCAGCCTAATGTTCAAGCGCCTCAACGCTGATATTTGACTGTTGCTTTATTTGTAAGCCTATTGTTATTAGGCTAAAAGGACAGATCGGCCCACTTGATCCTTAACCGCTGTTGTCACAAACAGTTCAGTCTATCAATATTTCTGATCAGAACCCAGAAGGGCATACATCAACTGTAGACACCAAAGAAAATCCTTACAGCTTCATTTATCTGATAGTCTTCCCTGGTTTCCTTATAGCCAGTGAACATACAGGTCTACAGGTAGATGCTCTGCTATAAACACGACAGCGCAGTAAAAATTCGAAAAATATGGCGACTGTGTTGTCACGCGCTGGACGTCATCTTCACCGAGGAGGTGGGGGAGGAGGGGAATTTGTGTGGACCGGAGTTATCTTTCTTTATAAACCTTCTGTGCTGTGGTCCTTGGGGGAGGGGGGAGGGAATCGAATAATCACAACAAAAACAATAATAGCATCTGTACTGTTCTTCTAGTTTCAAACGATTTTTTAAGTAGAGATATCACGATCTGGCCTCGTTTTTCACTGGGGAGGAATAATTACAAAAAATAAAGATTCAACAAATTGCAAGACCTGTTTAATTATGACTCGATAATCAAAACGAGTATTTTTTAAGACTACTGACACGAGACAGTGCAAACAGTCCACGTCTGTTGTCATCGGTGTTAGAGTGGAAGGCAAGACAAAATACATATAGCAGTCAGGGAGCAAAGTAGGAGGAGATGGCACTGACAAATGATACACACAGTGACTGCGCTAATCACGAGTTATCATCACAGCAATTTAGGGGTTTCGTACGTGAAGGACAGGGGCGCAAAAACATATGCACTCACGGACATACGCAAAAAAAAAAACACACACACACACTTTAATACAGATCCATAAACGGATACATACGCATACTTGCATAACACACACACACACACACACACAAAAGAAGAAAAACAGAAGGAAGAAGGAATGAAAATCTCCGTTTCTCACCAACAGCAAGCCATTTAAAATCGACAGCCTCGAAAAGCAGCAGTGAAGGCTCAGTGCGTAGGATTTCGGGCAATGAAGCGCTGCACGTGGTTCTCAGCGTGAAGGTCTAGTTGCCGCCACGAATCATCGCCCACAGAGCGTGTCGTTGTCCGCCAACCCACAGTCCAACTACAACTACAATGTCCCCAAGCGGCACGCTGCTCGGCGGGCGGCGTTCGCCTATTGGCCAGAACCCCAGGTCATCGCACATCCTGGTGTCAAGGTCAAGCCTTTGGCTGAGACAAGTAGCACGTGCGACAAACGCTTGTAAGCGGGCAGCGGCAACAACATTTGTAACGGGCAGCGGCAGCAACATTTGTAACGGGGCCTAATGAGTGAAGCTTGCAACAGCTGAAACGATGTTTATGTGTACATGTGTGTATGTATGCACAGTCGCCAGCATGTGGGAGCGACACATGTACGGAAGGTGAAGGCAACTGCACGAAGCGACTCTCATTTGTCTTTGATTTGTCTGCCACACCGGGTCATGATCAGGAACACGTAATGTATAAGCTGATATGTCAGGAAGTTCGAGCAGAACATGAAAGTTGCAAAGAATTTTCTCTTAATTGTTCTTCTGCTTCGATCGCGAATTACGCATCTTCGTTTATTATCCAGACGATAAATGAGGCTTTCATTCACATAGTTGAAGCAGTTGAAACATTACCAATCATTCATTTCTTCAACCCTGATGTTCTGTGTACGACAAGCTTGCATATAGATAATGCAGCTATCTGGTCTGTGAACACTGTAACTATCCTTAATTATATAAGGTTATGTTATACGTGCAGCAGCGTTTTAAAAGCCGACCCATTTGGATATTCAGGAAGAGCGGAGGATGTGAACCTCGCACCCAGTACACCAACACGAGCGCCACAAAGCCTGTGGGAGGGGGTGGACAGTGGTGGACTATACATCTGTATTTCAGACAGTCGCTGAAGGTCATCATACAGTAAGAGCCAAAAGTCAAGATCTTCAGGCGACGCGACGGAGAGTTTAATTCATTCTGCTGTACACTTTGCGGGATTATGTACACACGTATCTATGAAAAACGCAACGGACGGACGGACGGACAGGCAGGCAGGCAGGCAGGCAGGCAGGCAGGCAGGCAGGCAGGCAGGCAGGCAGACAGACAGACAGACAGACAAATGAAGAAAACAAAACAGTAGTGACACAAAGTGTGCAGGGGAAAAACTCAATAAGCTGAAGGTATAAAAAGCGCATCAACTCACAAATCATTCCATAAAATGGTAAAATATTTGATACACGATGTGCTGAGGCTATATATATATCATGGTTCAGTTTTCCAATTGCCGTGATGTGTAATTAGACACGATGCAGACCAAAAATGTTAATGCATCCCCGAAAATGTCAGAACTGAGTAGAGTCTTTGTTTTCAGTGAACCAAAATCGAGATGCATGGCTCACACAGGACGCAAGACGGCGCGCAGCTGCGACAACAGGACTTAAAGCTTGTGGCGATTTAAAAGAAAAAAGGTACATCCGAGACTGGCTTTAAGTATGACATAGCATCAAGCACCTGGAAGAAACTCGCTAGCAGCCAATGCAGAAAAGGTGTGCACAGTATATCTTGGCGGTACCCTTGAGACAGCTCTGAGCAACGAAGAGCTTTTGACAGTGTGGGAGGATGGTGGTGTGTCACATGTCACCCTAGGCTATTACCTGTCACTCCTAGGTAAGCCTTTTAGCTCCTCCCTTTGTAAGCTAGTAGGGGGAAGATATGTCATCACCAGGCTATCGCTCCGCCCTTTCTGGACACTGAGTGGCTAGCTGGAAGCTCGCCATTGGTCAGCGCCGTTGGCCGGCTCCACCGAGTTTGACCAGAACCGGTTTAGCCCAGTTTTAAGGCGTCAGGGGGTTAGAATTTAAGGAGGAAAAAAACGCGAGATAGGGGGACAAGGATACACAGAGAGGGAGGAGAGAGAGAGACAGAGGAGAGCGCCAAGAGTACTGACACAGAATACAGGAAGAGACCCAGTGAAGCGGCCACGTGCTAGCCTACGGACCTCAGTCGCCATCTTGCCAAAAGG
>SMGT01007234.1:305484-338933 GCA_004794575.1 Lanistes nyassanus
GTCGAGCCAGTTAGTGTTTTGAAATATATGCTGAATAACAGTTCGCTGCAGTTGAGTGTTTTACGAGGGTGGGGGCTCTTGAGCTAGTAGTGTTTTGCCTGTGAGAGACTGAGCGAGCGTGTCGAAGTATGAGAATCTTTTCCCTCGGAAGATTGCTCTAGTTGTTCACATTATTTCACAGCATCGTCACCCTTTGGTTTAGAAACCACTGACCTAAGGCAGTAAAGGTTTTGGTGACGATTGCTAAACTAAATCTAGATTTACAAGATCACCATAAACAGTTTGTTCAATAATTCTCAAAAGTCGAAGTCCAATAAGATAAGGTACCGCCCGTCGTGACATGGTGGTGGTGGTGGTGGTGGTGGTGGGGGGGTGATGGCTGAAGTCGTATATCGCGAGCAAGTGTCACCTCCCACGGGAGGAGGTGGGGGGAAGGCTTCCTATACACTATTTGTACCCTATGTTTAACTACACCAGACCCCTCCGCGAGACATATAGTCCCATGTGTTGGTGGAATTTAAAAGAAAAAAAGACACCTGCACATTCAGAACATGCTATATCAGCATTTTCTGGGAGGAAACACAACTGGTTAGCCTTTAATTGTGTCAAGAAGAGTCGCCTAGCGGAAACTAGGTATAATGACAACTCCGTTTGTAGCAATCATAATCACCTTGACAGAAGACGGATTTCGGACCTCAGCCTTCTGCCGCGACACAGATGCACTCGCTTATGTCTCAAGAGGATGTGTCTACCGCCGCCTAAAATGTCAAGCCGACCGCAGCTGCTCTAGTGCCGCTGTAACTCCAGTCTGGGGGAAGGAGAGATGGAAAATCAATGCTGTTCATTTCTTCTGCTTGCTTTCATCAGATGCCTTATCATGTTCATGCCAGCTTCTGCCAGATACATCTCGCTGTTTTCAGCTAGTTAGAAATCATTTCTGTATAGACCATTTTTAAGTGCCATGTAAATTACAGAGCGAGAATGGTGTTGAAAATAGACAGATCGGCTTAGTCGATCGTATGACTCCAGCTTTAGTCGCTGATTGCTGTGCATACGTGGCTGTCTGCATTTCATTGTGCACGACCTACCAGTAACAAATCGAAGAAAGGAATATCGTGTTTACGTGTATGTGAGTCTTTCACAGAGGAAGCAGGAGGGAGATTGGAAGCGAGACAACGTCACCTTAACATGGTCAGCATACGTATTCTGGCATGAATACGTATATGCAGTTATCATCAACTTTCATCGCAACAACTGCCATCATTGTGGCAGGATATCACCTCCGTACAGCACATACAACACAGTCGCCCTGTTCACATCGCAGAATTACAACCAAGCTTGTCTGAATGAGACCGACTAATTTATTAAAAAATGTCAATGATGCTTGCAATATTAAGCGAGTTTGTAGAACCCAGTTCTGTTGAAAATGACCGTTCTGAAACTATTGTAGAAAGCCAGGCTCTTATGATCAGAATGTGTGAAGAATCGGGTAGAACTGTCTGAGACAGCAGACAGATGCCCGGCCCCTTCTCACGCCCAGCAGCCCACCATTTCCTTGTTAAGAAAGTACTGGTACATGCACTCGACTCCTCCTTCTTGGTTTTTCCAGCAGATAAAACTGTAAAAGAGAAATCCTGAATTTAATTCCACAAATTCTCATAGTGTAAGACACACAAGGAATCAGTTATGCCTTGGAGCAGATAAATACTTTTCTTTTTTTTGGGGGGGGGGAGGGGTTTCATCGTTTCCCAAGAAGTTATTTTTCCACAGATAAGGATACTTTTCGTAAGCTATAGGAGAGTATATCGTATTTTGTCATTAAGAAGTGAATATTCTTAAATTATTTCATTTGTACAGCTGACATACTGTATCCTCCGGATCGTTCTTTTTATTTCCAACAAACTGTAAATGTGATGATACAATACATTTTCAAAAGTCTATACACTTTTGGATACCCAGGGAGCAAAACAAAACAAAAAAACCTAAGAAGGAACAAATAACTGATAAGAAAATGGCCCGTGTTTACCTGCACTTAGCTGAAGGGCTCAGAGGGCACCCCATGTCGACCTCCTCCTGGGGGCACGGCCCCTCTACCCAGTAATCAGGCGTCTGCGCCGCGGCGCCTGTACAAAACGACAGATGGAGGGACGTCAGACAGACAGAGGTACGCGAAATAAATAAACAGAAAGCGGTGGCGGGCGAGCGATGCGCAAGGATCAGCAGCTGGTGGACAGGAGTAAGTACATAAACGGTGAAGTTATTGAACCTTATCAATTAAACTGGAAAGGAGAACGGATGTGGCGTATAACTTGAAACAACTAATATTAAACTTTAAGTGGACTCACCCAGAAAGAGCAGGGCTAGGATGTACAGCTTCATGGCGTCAGACTTGGAAAGAAGTCGAGTACTTTACTGTCTCAATGTTGTGGACAAGAAACCTGATGTCGTGCCGCTTTGTTGTCAACCTGGAGGCAAAGTGGAAGAGAAATGAATGTTGTCGGTATGCCTAGTATGCCTTATCATGTTTATGAAGCTTCCCCTAGAAATAACATTCCGTTTTCAGCCAGTCAGAAAATCAGTTCTGGGTTGAGCTACATGAGCATTCGTATCCCCGTTGTAAACACCAAAGTACCTGTAATTTTTAAAGCGCAAACAGCCACTGTGGATACTTTTATTTATGGAGAAAAGAGACAAGGACTCATGCCACCTAGCGTTGAAAAATAAATATCTGCAGCCGTTGTCTTCTACTGGTCTTATCCTTGTGAACTCAACAGGTGAAGCACACGATTGTACATTTGTATACAAGAGTATCAGATTATCGCTAACATACAGCAGACGCATTCTCTTGAAACACTAAACGCCACTTAAAGCCACTTGCACCAAAACCTTTTTTAGCATTGTACAATTATGAGAATTTGTCGGGTTTCCTGAAGCTGGCTTGTTGCCTGGCCCTGCCTTTGGCTGTATCAGTGTTTTGAACTTTGGTTGCACAAATAAACGTTTAAGAAAGAAAGAAAGAAAGAAAGAAAGAAAGAAAGAAAGAAAGAAAGAAAGAAAGAAAGAAAGAAAGAAAGCTACCTTTCAGTTTGAGCTGAATTTCACCTCGAGGACGGCAGATTGGCAGAAAGCTGCTGATAAAAGACGACACGAGCAAGCCGGACTTTTATTCATTCGACCCTCAGAAACGGTGAAAGTCCATTGGTCAGTAGGCGCGTGCACTCTGATGTCGTTATTACTACCGATTCACACTTTGGGATCGGCTGACGGTACAGTTCGTTGACAGAACTATTAACGACAGTTCTGACGTTGTCTACCAGTTATTGTTTAAAGTGACAGATGCGCGTGCTAATGACGCATCCGCGCGGTGCCGCGCCACCTGTGACCAGACATTTTGCGCACAGAGACAGAAAGGTTAACCCGTTCAGTACATCGCACGTCAAACCAAAGAGCCCCTGTGGATACCAAAGGTCAGAGGTAAAGTCGTGGTGTCAGTACGGAGACAGGTCTCTCTGTAAACATTGGCAAATTCATGAAACTTTGCATGTGACTGTGTGCGGATAGATTCACGGATCTTCGAGCACCGCCAGATGTGGTTCCCTGCGTGTTGCTGAGAATGATTAAATGTTGATTTAATCCGGACCAAATCAGGCTGGCAATGTGAGGCCAGGATCATCCCGAAACCAGTTAAAATATGTTGTCTGGTGCTCACAAGCAGCCTGGGCTGGCTTGTATGAACGTTCGTAGCTGCTGTTTCGGTCATAAGGGTGGTCGTAAATCCCATTTGCCCTGTGTATTTTACGTACACATTTACAAAGGATCAGGAGATAAGAAAGCTCATGCAAGCCATCCCTAGATAGAATTTGTAATTGTCTTCTTTTACATTAATCGTAGCTCGGCATGACACACCATTTACAAACCACTTTTTCCCCTCCTTCCTCGTCTTCGTCATCAGCTCTTGTCGTCATTTGGCCCCAAATATCGACACCTACCACTGAAGACTTTAGAACGAGTTGTGTTTAGTATGAGTTGTGTTCACCGTCTTGTGGTTTTCCCCAAACCCGCTCAGCAAACGGACTGGCGGCACCCACTTTATGTTCTTTACCTTACCATTCTGACCTCGTCTTTTGTGCATGGGTGTGCCTGGCCAGGGTAGCCTAGTGACACTCTACAGCACTTGGTCAAGTGTCTGCTATGGCTCCTAAAATTATTTCTGAAACAAAACTACTTGCTGCAGCAACAGGAACCGGATTCCCCGTGAGGCGCCCAGTGCGTAGAGACTACTGGTTTTACAAGGCTATCTCGACTTTTGTCAGACAGTGTGAGCCAGGCAGAAGGATCGTGCTGGAGGTGTCATTGACATCTTCGCTGATTGCAACAGTATGACAGCTGTGGGTGCATGCATACCGGACTGAGAACAACTGTATGTATGAACGTGTGCTCACGTGCTTGTGTGCACGTATAGAAAGTGGAGTGGAAGAGAGAAAACACAGCAAAAAGTGAAGAGATATCTATAATCTATTGTACAAAGTTTCTCTGGCATAAGAGACACATAGGATAGGCCATTATCATATTATCGGCTGTCATCGCAACACCTGCTTCCGCCTTCATAGGATAATCCACCCCCACTCCACCACACACATCTCTCACACACGCATCTCCTCCATAACATGGGCGATTTTCATTCCGGTAAATAAATAACGAGTTTGTTGGAACGAGACCCTCTTCTTTATCGAACAATGTTGACGTTCCTGTGAACAAATATACTGGAAAATCTAGTTTCTGTAACGATAACAGATGAAGAAGGCAATAGCAAAGCGAACAGAAAAAGTCTTCAGTGGTTGGGTCGTTAAGAACTCGGCGCACACATTTTGCGGAGTATGATTGACTGGTTAGGGTGCCGTAAGGAACCACGAATCTCGCAGTACGTTCGTGGAAGAAAACAACAATCCACGCACTTGCTTTCAACGATTTCCAGCATTGATAACTATAAAAAAGAGAATGTGCATTGAAGAAAATCTATTTAATGAAAACAGCTGTGAGAAGCTGACCGACTCCAAGCTTTCTCCATTCCCTAAAATAGCTGCAGCACATCGGTATCGAAGCAGCCTGGGGGCAGCACCTTCGGGCTCGGAGGCTGCGCTCTTACCTCCCCTAGGTATGTAATTAATTTTTAATCGAGTGAACTCCCTTGATGTCGCTTAGCTACTGGGTTAGTTGAGGGGCTCTTGGTCAATACTCATCTTGCTCAGCTATACGTGACTTCAAAATTGTCGAAAATCCGGACAATAAATCATGCTGATGTTGGAGATATGCACTAGTCTCTGGTTTCAGTAGATAAATGTTTTTTTTTGACAGATGGCACGTTTGCCATATGTCTCCTCACTTATATGTGAGGAGTGTAATTATTGCACTGCTTGTTACACGGTCTCCCTTCCACGCCAATGGGATCCACGAACGCTTGACTGTTTGAGGAATGTGAACCGTCTACTCTCGAAGAGGAGAATGGGGGAAGGGGAGGGGGAGGGGAAGGGAACCTAAACAGGGACAGCGCTCTCGTCATGTTGTGTGTTGCCATGTGTGTACACAGATGTGCCGAATCTGTGGTGTTGTCAAAAGAGCAAACTGACATACAATTTTAGTGTGGATCGCAGCCCGTTTCCTCTACGCTTGTCCCGTATCACTGTTCTAGCTTGGTCCAGTTCCTTTGTTTTAAATTTACTTTGGATTTTCCTCCAAGCGGCAGTCACTTAATTGTTTTTCTTTTATATCTTAGCCATGAATTAAGCTGTCACTTCTAGCTTTCATTTCATGAGGTGATATTTAATAGAACAGGGAGTAAAACAACAGCTCAGATGTGTGCGTAGAAAATGATAGAAGATAATGGTACAAAATATATCACAGCTAAATTTGTTACAAAGCATACACGCCAAACGACACAATGAATACAAAGGCACACAGTCTACATTCATGAAACACATGAAAACGGGCCATCTGCTATTGTTCTTGCAGATTCATCTCGCACCTTTTATGTTTAAGAAGACATATTTATTTGCTTTGTAACATCACCACAAAAGAAACTGAAAAACTAGTTTCCCCTACTTTCTCGTTCCCGCTTTTTGTCGCTTCAGACTGTTTCCGCCTGATTGTCCTTTCCAGTTGTCGTTCTTGGGTGTCCCTGATGACCCGAGCATGAATTCTCTACTCCTTCCAGTTACTCCACGAACGGATCGAAGGTCACTTCTGCAAACTGGTCATTTCCAACCGTTCCCACTGATATACTTTGTAGATGGCGCCTAACATTATGCCTTAAACATAAACCTTTTAAAATGGTTATCAGAATCCATCAAGGATAGTGGTGCATTGCAGCTTTTGTGGCTTTTTTCCTTCCAGTGCATAAACAAAGCCTCGGTTATCTGTCAATATTTGAACTCTTCAAGCGTTCTTCGCCTAGATATTTTTGTCGATAGCTATAGCTAGTAGCATAGAGTTAGTTTATTTTCGGCCCCCTATGGAAGACACCAGAATAGCTTATTTATTCCAGAATATCCGCCTTGGCAGGAATAACTTCCTTGAATTTCCCATGCACGAAAACTGAACAGCTTATTTTTCCCTCGTTATTCGGTAATGATTAAGTTACCTGGTCATCTCAGGAGAGAACAGCTTATTCCTAGTTCGCCAAAATAGCGTTTTCAGAGACAGAAAAAAATCCGCTATTCGGGAATAAATTTAGTGCCGTTTACGTGCATACGGAGTAGTGTACTGCAGTCTGCAGGCGGCCAAGTGTTGGTGTGTAGGATTTGGCGGGACTGCCCTGTGGGAAATGCGCTAACTGACTCAGTTAATTAACGTACTCTTTCCCCCTTTTTTATTCTGTTTGTTTAATAGCCGTGCAAGGGGTGTATGCAAACGGGACGTGGGAGGCCGTGAGAGTGTGTTGACACACGGCTTGCTGTCGACTGGCTGATGCGTGGGGCCACATGTTGCACTATGGAGCCATGGACAGTCACACTCGAGAATGTACGCATGATATGCGCCTTAGACAGAAAAAAAGCATGCACGCGTGCACTTGCATAGACATGAATACACAAAATACATGGAGAATGAAGGAAAACGTCCAGCAGTGGATAATAGTCGCCCTGTTTGTGAGAATCCCGTCTGTGCGAGTACAAATAAACGGAAGTCACTTGTTAATCCTAAATCCTAAAACTAGCATACCCCCTCCCCCTTCCACCCCGACACATAAAGCTCTGTCCTTTCTTTTGCAATTATATATGGGTTTTACCTGATAGGCTTCTGGAGGAATGATTATGTTATCGTTAACCACAAACAGCGGGTGAGAAAGTGGCACTTCGTGCACAACAACAGACGGGTTGTAAAATCCGGGAAGCGTTCAGACAGACAGACGAACAAGCACCTTCTCTCCTTCCCCTGCACACCCCCTCCCTTCTTTACGGCGGGTGCTTTGTGTGCAGTCAGGGTGTTTGGAGCACACAGGGCCAGTAGAAGGAAGGGGGGATGCCAGAGTAAATACATCAGCAGTCCTTTGGACATATAATCTGCAAGTGTGCTCGTTTTTTTTTAAAATCCAGTATAAACGTTGTCTGGAGCGGGGAGGCAATTTAGTCCCAACGCCCAGAACCTCCAGGAAAGAGTCGCTGATGTGATTGTGGTGCTGCACCACTTCATCTCTGCGAGTTTCTGAGGCACTTGACGGAAATGATATACCTTTCTTTTGGGTTGGTTGAAAGATAAGCATACGGTGTATTTATACTCGTTTCCACAAGCTGTGTTTCAACAGTCTGGAAAGCCTATGCCGAGCAAGTGAGCGACTGCAGATCGAGTGACAGTTCTTGAACTTAGTGGAGACTCCATACAGGACAGACAACATGCGAAACATTCTTCTCCTGGGTCAGTAATTTTACAGTTTGGTAATAATGCTAGTGTTTTATTTCCGTCAGGCAGGTAACTTTTAAAAGAAACACATTAATCATTTAACGCATAACGCCCAATTAAAAAGCATTCGATATAGAAATATCGAAGAACTTCCTTATGCTATCTCTTGACTAAGACATTAGATATTTTCTTTTTCTTCCTTTCGAACTAGTTCAAAAATTCAGCTGAAACGTGATTCCCCTTATAAAGAAGGAGCTTTCTAATTAATCTTTTTTTTAAAAAAAAACCTGCATTTTCAGCTGGTTTTGTGATTTGAATTTATTGTAGCTCACACTTTTGTGTTATCTTAAATATTTGTATAGCCGCATGAAAGTAGAGACTCAGCAACACATACAACAACAATGGCTTGCCTCGGCACATACAGTACCACAGATATCTCCGTGTTACGCACCTGCGCACTTCTCACCACTTTTACCTTCGAAAACCTTACTTTTCAAGTGTCCTGTGTAAAGTCTTTTTCGGTCCCTACTGCAGATTCAAGTAAAATGAGGTCAACAACCCTACGCTGGCAGAGATAACTGTCACCAACCCCCCCCCTTCCAAATTTTTATCTTCGAATTCTTTTTTTTTTTATAAAGAACAATTAGTTACCCAAATAAGAGTGCGTCGCTAACTGTTAAGTTAGTTTCTATTTTTTAAAAATATGTTTCTATTTCCTATTTTTTAAATGCATGTGAGGAGAAATCACTGTCAAGCTTTCCTTTGATATTTCAAGGTCAGCACATATGGCGATATTTTGAGGTTAATGGGCATCAAAGAGTATTTTATTTATTTGTTTTTTTTGTGAGAAGCAATATCCTACAATTTATTTCAGATAGAAGACTATCTCTGCAATAAAGATTAACGTTCTTACACACTCACACACACACACACGCACCCACGCACGCACGCACATACACTCGTGTGGAGCGCGAACAGTTTTGGATTGTATTCTAACAAGGATTTTCACCTCCTGCCCCCTTCCCCCTAGCTAGTTTCACAAAAACAGGCGATCATAACGAAACAACAGAGTAATTCTCATTGTCCTAGAAATTCTAATTATCGCTATCGTTACCAGTATCTTCCTCTTCCACGCCATAGTCCTCTTGATTAAAGTTATTTTGGGCCCAAGCCCAGTCGTCAGAGTGCGGAACTCTGTGTAGCTATGTTTACATTGAGGGTGTTCTGTTTGTTGGAACTGCAATCTCGTTGCGCGGCATCAAGTGCGCGCTATCAAATATACGGAACCCTGCGATCTCTCTGAAAGTTAATGATTTGCGTTTTTCTGGACAGGAAGTTAGGTTTAGCTGTTTAACCTGACCTTTTGTCCTGAACCTAGGGCTGCCTCTTTTCCCTATCCCTTCTGTGCAGTTCGGGTAGGTGTGTAGAAAGGTAACAGTGATCTGGTTACAGTAAAAGGGTAGAGGCGGGGAATAAATAAAAGTATTTTATCCTTTCGTTTTATGAATGATTTAGAGAGACAGATAGATATGAAGGAAAGAAGAAAGAAAGGAAGGAAGACAGAGAGAAATACAAGAAGCCGAAAAGACAGAGAGAGACAGACAGAGAGAGAGACAGAGAGACAGAGAGAGACAGAGAGAGAGACAGACACACACAGAGAGAGACAGAGAGCAGCAAATGCAGGGTATATGCGTGAATGTATGTACCCCGGCAGTGAATACCTACCTACACGAGTATTTAACTGATGCATACTCTTATCTGTGCAGTGGCCATCGTTGGAGTGGCTCTGTCGGCCGATTACATCCACATGCCTAATCCGTGTCCTGTCTCCGAGATCTGTCCAGGCCATCCTGAAGCCATCTGCAAGTGAGTCTTTATTCACGACAGGAAGTAGGGAATGGCTCTACTCTCTGTTATCTTCCCCCGCCCCCTCCCACCCACCGACTTGTTTTAAAAAAACTTCGACGATCGACAGAGCTAAACACAATACCAGCGATACCGCCGACGACCACTTTAACTAGCTGCTCACTGCCCACCCCCCCCCCTTGGCCCCCCACCCCCACCCAACTTCCCCAAAACATTAAGCTTCCCCCCAAACCCTGTTTTTTTTAAAATTTAAAACAGGGTCGACTGCATGAGCGTGCTGCCTAACGGAGAGGGCTCCGACTGCATCTACCATTTCTACAACGCCAAGGGCAATCTGATCGACTGCTTCATGTAGCTGATGTTGCTTGTGTAGATCGAACCGTCGTCATCCTAGACAGGTTACGAACGCAGACTGTTGCCTCAGTACGATGATGAAACTTGTGAAATAAATTCTCTGTTGTCCTTTACTCGCGTTCGCCCTCCTGCTCTTGCTGGAATCATGTGAATATGTGCTCGCGATTGTGCAGTTGTGTGTGTGTGTGTGTGCGTGCGTGCGTGCGCGAGCTGCAGTGCTAAGGGATAGAAGCCTGTTGGGCCCAGAATATCGAAGAATAAGGAGTTATATTCGATCCCAAAGTCCACTGAAGGGCGTCTACATCTATGACAACACTACCGCTTTCATCGATTACCTGATATAATTTATAGTGAGCGAAAGATTGCATTCAATAAATTCTCAGAGTTTATGAGCTAGAAGCTAGTGATATGATGACTACTTCTGCCAGCAAGTTTCAAATTTATTGGAAAATGACTGCACCCAATATGAAGACATTTTATCGTCTTCATGGTTGAATTTTAGATGTCTTATGGCCGAATTTTAAATCGTGACCTCAAAGAGGTTTATAATTTTTGCGAGTGGTTCAATCTTCCGCAAAGGATTTGGTTTTCTTAATTAATAAAAACCTCCAGCATAAGCCCTCTTTCGGGGCAAAACCAGGGGATAAAACAATTCAACAAGAAGTAGGAGCAATATTGGAAGAATTAAAGGGAAACAATTCTACACAGACCACGATAGGCCACAACGTGACGTGCTTACTTCCCGTAGATGGATGTAGGTTTTTTTTTTTAAAGCAATTGCACTCCAAGAACATGTTATAAAAAGTTTGCTAATAAAGCTATTTTGTTCGCACACACAAACGCACATTTACACATGCATTTATTTCCCTACACAAACAATATAGTCTGTTCGCAACTGCGTATAAATCAAAAATGACAGAAACAATCTTGTGCACGTGTGTGTGTGTGTGCGCCAGGGCGGGGTTTAGAGTGCGGAGCGTTCTGCATCAATAAATACGTGTACAATGCGTGTATAATGCATGTTTACAATACATGTAAAACGTATGTTTCAAACGCAACTGTTGACAGCATCTTTTCATGCCTACACAAGGCATATTACAGATTTACGTACTGGATGTACGTTTTATTTGGGGGTGAAAATGACGCTCTTATACTATGCTGTTTCAAATACACACGAACAGCTCTCGTGGTTCTTCGTTTTTTTCATTTTTTAAAAAATTGGAGCGCCGTTCTGCTTCTGTGTGCGGAAATCCACGGTTCTGTTAAGCATCGTGTATCCTTACTAGAGAAATTCACGAGTCGAGTCTGCTCCACAGAATGTAATGGAGCTGTGGGCAACTCACTCTATCAGCTCGACTCCTTTCTCTCTCTCTCTCTCTCCTTTTCTCTCTCCCTCTACAAGCACGCACACGCGCATGCACGCACGCACGCACGAACGCACGCACGAACGCATTGAATCGTGCACGCATTTAAAAAATGATCTTAAACGTGTAGGCGCGAACAAAACGAGGTATTCTCAAGACCGTTCTTTTATTTTCTTCTCGGGTCAGTATATGTCATCGCAGGCCAAGGTTAAACCCTAATCGAATTCCGGATCCGGTCTTCGTTATGCAACAGCAATGGAAGGAAAGAGGTACGGAGGTCGACCTCGACGGACACTTTGCACATATTGCTCTTCACAACCGCAAGGAAAGTCCTAACGCCATTGGTATCTAAGACACTGGCCTGTTTGACACCGCTTTGGCTCCGGTATTCTTAGATTGAAGAGACAGAACAAAACACACGGGGTCTTTTCGACAACCTGTAGTGTGCTGGGGGCAGGTGTACGGGGTGTGTCGCCTGATATGACTAACAGAGGAGGAGTCCGATGATGTACACAAGTTCTCTGTGAACGCGAAAACACTGCAGCCTGTGTGTGTCGGCTGCATAAATTCTCCTGTTGCTTTGGCTAAAGGGGTCGTGTTTTGGTTTTGATTTAGATCGTTAAACCGTAGCTAGTCAAAAAAAAAAAAACATCAATCACTCCGAGATTACGGGAGTCGTCTACTCGTCAAAGGAGAATGGTGAAAAGGAAGATGTCACTTGTTTGGCCTTTTCAACACCACATCACATAAAACCATGCAGGGCATTGCGTTCTCGCCAAGCATACGCAGGCAACTGGCTCTGCGTCGGTTATGTCGAGAATACACGCAGAAGGGTTATAGTGTTGGGTGACAAAGGTTCCCGCAGAAGGAACGAATGGTGACAACCCCTTTTATGGGACTTTCCAAACAGTTGTCCAGGCTGCATGTCGTAATGTGTGCACACGAACATTGTCCGACACGAGCCAGAGGCAGACGATAATAGCAAACTGCGAAGTCAAGCGACACCACTGTGCCAGGCGCCGGTCTGTCCGAAAATCTGGCCATCGTCGTCCCTGCCACAGCTGATGAAGTGCACACAGTAAGCGGTGTATTTTTTAAAAAATTATTATTCATGCACTGACTTGCAGGAATGTTACGATGGTTGGTTACATCTTAGGACTTAATTGAACCCGCTTAAGTCCATGTTACGTTAAAAAACGAAGTCTTTTAGCCCTTTTATTTAAACATTATCATAACAGTAAACAGCCATATTGTGATATTCCTTTAAAATGTGACATTATGCCTTGTTTGTTGGATTTATTGGATTAGACCCCTGCATGCGAAATGATGCAATATTGAGTGGTGTTCTATTTCGAGAAAAGGGATGCATACAGCTGGTCCACTTAGCAACTGCGCAGGTTGTGATACAACATTTTAACGAATCGGCGTTGCGTTTTGCGTTTGCTCGTCGTTTGTACCTTTGCTAGTCTGTGATTTGGCCTAGTAATGTGCGAAGCTAGAAAGCTTGTGATACTAAAAGAAACTAGCCTGTCCCATATAGTCTGTCTTTCGCCAGAAAATTATTACAACCCTCGCGAGACATCAGTGCGCGTTCTTTCATTTTCACCTTTGATGACATTACTTTGTCGATGGAACAAAATCCTGTCTAAAGGTATGTAAAATGCAAGACAGTTTATTTTATAGAAAAAAATCCTCAGCACTAGGGGAAGTCCCTAGAAGGGATAATGTTACCCACTGCTGCGCTTGGGTAAACACAAGTGTGAGGCCAAAGCTTAGCATTGTACACACAGCTGAGTGGAAGCCTAACAGATGACGGCGGACATGAAAGACAAACGTGGCGTACTGGACAGCACGACTCCGGAAAGATTAGACAGACTGCATCCGTCAGAATATTGCTGTGACATTTAATCCAAGGTTGTCTGCTGTGGACACAGTCAACACATTCATGCGCGCTTTATCGGCATTAGTGTACACATGCTGGGAGTGACTGTGAACAGTTTGTACATGACTATGAAGCACATCAATTTACTGCTGAGTTTGAAAAGGTATTAAGGTAGATGGTATCCTCATTCTCGTCTTCCTCATCATCGTTGTCGTCATCATCATTGTCGTCATCATCGTCGTCGCTGTCGTCGAACTCGTGGTCAGTTGGAGCACCAACATCACTACCAAGACGTACAGCGAGCACCAACCTCACCAACACCAGCACGTAATGGGAACCTCGTTTTCAATAGTGCGAGGCGTGCGTGGGCGCTCGTTTAAAAAAATGTATAGTGGGATATAGACAAGTATATCTCTTTGCTCAGCAAAAATCTTGCAGTTCTGGTTAGTGAGTGATCCATGTTCCGTTTCGTTTCTGATGTGTGGACGTCGACTTCCGGTTTCTTGAAGCATGCGCAGTGAACAGAAATTTATGGTTGTGTGTATGGTTCTTAACTTCAGGTTATTTGATACTGTGAGTGTAGTTATCAAATTTCTGGCAGTCCCAAACTGTCCCGCCTTGAAGAGTTGTAGACAGCTAATAGCATCCTGACTGGGAAATAAGGTACAGATAGTTATCTCGAGCAATAAATAGGTGCGAGGTGTTCACAGTCTCCGCATGGTCTCCGTGCGGGCGAGGGGTGAGTGTTCAGAGTCTGGCTCTAACCTTTTGTCTTTTATTTAAAGAAGCCAGGGGTGGAGGGTTCACTTTCTTTAGCGACTGTCACAAGCGTATCAAGCGACGAATCAGGCTCTAGGTGTGCGTGCGTGGGAGTGCACCTGGCACGCACCTTTGTTGCAAGACCTGGCGTGTCGGTTATCAAGGGTGGATCGCGACCAGCCTGGGTCTTGACAACGTGCGAGCAGGTGAAAATGACGGGGTGTCGAGCCGGAACGCTGACTACAGGTAACTTAAGAACCTGAATCCTGAAACACCCCGTCTGCCAACTGGGGTGAGGGTAGGAAGTGGGGGAGTGGAATCTTGATAATTTCAATCTGCAGCTCACGACAATCGTTTAAGTCGGGTTCCAAGCTGATCAGCTATTTGCTTGCTAAGTGTCAGGGCTGTTTTCCGTCTTTCTTTAATTGTTCTTGACATTTGCATTTCAATGCGTTTGACCTCCGCGCGACCTGAGGCACTGTGAGCTGCGAAACCAGGAAGAAAGCTGCCTAGAGCCGTCTTGTGAAGTCGCGATAGCGCAGGCGATGCGCGGAGGCAGTCGTCAAAAGCAAAAGTGACAGGTTTTGTTCTCGATCGTGAAGACTACTCAACTGTCAGTCTACATCTAGCAACAAGCTTTGCTACGATGAGAATTTGTGGCGAGACCTTCTTACCGCGATCGCACACAGTCTGTATTGCGCTACGTATTGTCTGTTAAGCATCTCTTGAATATTTTAGTATGAGTATTTTCTTTCTTTCTTTCTCTCTTTCTTTGTGCTTCCAACCGACATTTTAAACACGCATTGGTACAAATACAGCCCAGTGTATCCCCTTATTCCCCCCTTCCCCCGTAATGCTCCGAGACCAGCACCAACATGAGCCTCACTTGTCTTGTATGCAGCAACGATTTCTCAAAAGGTATGAAATGTGATCTAATCATTAAAACAATGCTGATAGAACAGTGTCCAATCGCTCATGTTGATGTCGTGAGATCTGTTTGCGGTTTAGAATCGAGGTAGCTACACGGTCATTTCCTACAACTACATTGTAAACCAGAATAGTTGGATGCGGGGGGTTAAAAAGACACTTCACCGGGAGAAAGATTTTTCCGGTCACTGATTTTCTTCAAGAAGTTACTTTCCTTTAAAGCTTGTAGTGTATGCCAGATTTTAATTACAATTAAAATTGGGATCTCGTACAGCGCCTGTCCTCTATTATTGAAATGCGCTGAGACATCAGCATCAAGGTCGTTTGACTTGCTTAAGTTGACGGTTTGTTAACATTTGGTACACGTGTACAGCCTTTTATATTCGTTTCACCACCACTGATCTGGCCAGCGCGTTAACGCGCATTCACTCTGGGTGTCAAGGGGAGGTAAGCTTTAGGTGTCAAGGAAGGTAAGCGACTGGGACTGGTGTACTTTGTGGCCGCGTGTTGCACGACTGGCGCCCTATACTGCAGGTGTGAAGAGACAAACATCCTTGAAAGGGAACCTTGTGGCCTGCCTGAAACGGCACTAGATCGAGTGCTTCCCCCCGAAAGCGTGACAGGTACTCGCTGTGACCCGCTCTGCTATCCTGGCAGTCAGAAGAGTGTCCTGTTAAAACTATTTTTCCCACTCTTATTCTTACGGAACCTGTCAAGCAGCGAAATAATCCGGAGAATAAACATGTTACCCAGCTGTCGAGTGGGTCGACCGGCATATTTCGTGCGTAGAATTTTACTTGTCCCACTGCTGACCGTGTCTTGAGTAATCGATTATCGTTGCGTGTCCACAAAAATCTCCATACCCCCACCCTGTCTCGGTCACTCACGCACTACACCATAATGGGCGGGTGCTCGCACACGCGCACACGCAGAAAAACGGTCCGCCTGGTCAAACACTTCAGTACACAAAAGTATGCAATAAAGAGACTGACTGGTTTGAACGTGATTCGAGATAAATTCTGCTAACGTTCTTTTTCGAACGCTCGCCTACCCCTCTACAAGCTGTCTCGAGCTGAAACCGTGTCCCATCTTGATGGATGTCCAGCGTGTCCAACAAGAGACCATGTGATACAGCACAGCAAATGTTAGATTGTCACTTGGCAAAGAACAGGAGCAAACTGTCTGCCGATTTCAAAGCTTCATTTCTTTCGCGCCATAAATATACTTGACTTGGAGTGTCGCTATTCACTCCATAAATTATATTAATAAATAGTGCAGCGCTAATGGTGGCGGTGACAGTAACCCTTCCATGAAAGAGACTGATCTCTTTGAATGTCTTTGAATACCTTATACAAATATGGTTCTTAAACTGCATGTTCCTGTCTTAGCGCACTACATAAGATTAAAACCTGTGTCACTTTAACAAACCCTTTCCATTATCAGAAAGAACTGTCAATCAGTAAAGCGGGTAAACATTTTTAAATTTTGTGTAAAATGAACGTACATTTTTTTAATATATAGTAGTTATTTAACTATCGCAGATGATTCAGCTAGGTTCATCTGTAACCTTCACAGGTAACTTGGAGATTAAACCAAATAAAACAAATGTGAAATGGTATTACTTGTATGTACGGATGTGTTAAGTTCTATACTTGTATTTGCTCGTGAATTAAGCATTTTAGTAGTTTCAAAAGTATCTTGATTTTGAAGTTGTGCACTGGACCAAAAAAGAAGAAAAAAAGACACGTACTATATTTGAAAGTAAGGATTATACTTCTATGTACTTGTGTGGGTTTTTGTTTTTGTTTTTGTTTTTTTTTTTGGGGGGGGGGGATTATTTTAACACTTTTATTTTGATGTAGTTCTGTGATCGGGCAGCATTACCTATTCGTATTGTTCGTAGATAAAATCCTTCGGATGGTGTGGTCATAATTATATACAAAGTGGAAATTGGCGTGAAATTCAATAAGCCTTCCCGTTAGTGGGGCTGCCCGAGGCTGAGCAGCAACGCGTGCTTTGTCTCCGATATATAGGGTACTGGATTCGGATTCTGTGTCGGTAGAGCCTGGATTTCTCTGTGGATCAATCTGCGGAATAGCGTGTAGAAGGTTGCTGGTTCAAATCCAGGAGTGGCTAAGGATTATTTCCTGGAGTTAAGGCTGTGCAAACTTCATTCGCCCCCCCCCCCCCCAAAAAAAAATTAAACTACCTGTCCGCGCTGACCGTCTTACTGCAGCTATCAGTATGGTGGCTATTTCGGTCCCCATAGTGAGAAATCACCTCAAAGTGGAAGCATTGTCCCTCTAAAGTTACTTACCCACCTACCTACCGTCTACGTCAACAGCATTTACTTTCTTGTGTGCACGTGAAACCTGTTGACTGAGCTAGTCCTCTTCCCCACACCACCCTTCATTCCCCTCACTCTAGCTCCCATCCCTTTCGTCAGGTAGCCTTCGTTTCCAACTTTGATTCGTTGAGCAACTTCAATATAACTAATCCAGACTGCAGTTTTTTTTTAAAAAAAGTCTTCACATTGCCACTAAACTGCAAAACCAGGGAAAGGGGATCATGTGGATCCACCCTATTGACTGCGGGAGGACATGGCACCGACCAGCCCCCCCACCCCCTGGTGAAATGGAAATGTCAGGTGTGTGATTTAACCTGTTTTGCTCATCTGCGGAGTCCCTCGTCGGGCGACTGTCTTGCTTTATAACGCCAGGCCTTTTCAGCGATCGTACATGAAGGATGACAAGAAAAGGTGAGAGCAAACAACCCCGCAGGTAAGATCATTTGGTTAGCTGTCGGGTGGCTGTATTCTGGCCTGATCGACGTCTTTTATAATGAGCTTGACAGTCGACAAAGAAACTTTTTTCCCGAAGGAGTCGTAACATATAACGCCCTCCCCTCATTTATCATGCGTCTGTGTGTGTTTGCGTGCTTGCGTGTTTGGCGCGCGCGTGAGGTGAGAGGGAGGGAGGGAAGGAGGGAGGGAGGGAGGGAAGGAAAGAGATAGATAAGTTGTGTATGTAATTTTGTACGCAGGCATGTCTGTCAAAAACTGTCTTCCGCGCAAGGACACATTATCACAAAACTCCACCCCAGCATTAAAAGCTCGAAAATGGAAAAGGTTTCTTCGAGGTCGTGCGTGTGTGTGTGTGTGCCTGCGTGCGTGCGCTCTCGCAAGAGCAAAGAGAAATCTCTTGAGGTGCTCACCCGTGACCGTGGCACCACACGCGACGCCCCGTGAGGCCGATGTCTTTGTGAGGACAGACTCGGGGACCCGTCGCGTGTGTGATTAATCGACACTTGATTTCGCCGTCAGTGATCGATGAGCCGAACCCAGCGCTCAGTCTCTAGCCAGGGCGGTATAAAATATTCCTCTAGCAGATGTCCTTATCCCTAGCCACGGTCTACTGAAAATCTTGTCACCAGCTTCTCAAGAATAGGTTGTGACAATGACCTTTTACAGTGATTAGCACTGTAAATACAATCAAAGATTGATGATCGAAGACATTTTCTGACTTGAGGCTCGCAACGCTTAAAAAAATAAAATCTTGCTACATCTTTTTGTAAACCTTTGACCTTTTACGAAAATAATTCATGAAAAACATACGTTAAAATATGAGTAAAATAACAGGGTTATTATGCTGACAAAACCGAATGTGACGCGGCCAGCATGTTGAAGTTTTTCGTTATAGTTTTCTGTTTTTAACTGACTAAAGGTTTTTGCGCACAGTCTTAGGCTGAACAACAATAAGCCTTCGGTCAGAACCAAAGATCGACGCATAAGATACTCATGGTAGAGGAAGTTCAAAGGCTGATGTGGCAGTAGCTTTCGAAATTCGTTTTTTTTTTGTTGAAATCCCACTGAAATGTTCTCTAACCCAGGGTTTTGTTTTTGTTTATTTGTTTTTGATGACAGTCTTTCTTTTGAAGAGTGCGGAAGAAAATTACAGAAGTGCGGATGAACTCACACTAATACAACGCCTGAAGCAGTCGACCCCCCCCCCAAAAAAAAAATCTATCGCCCTACGGACTAATGATTTATAACTTTTTAATGGTCCCGCGGCATGGCTAGTGGCCATTGGTCACCGCTCAACTGGCCACTGTACTGTCCCACCCCTTGATACTGTTTTATATAACGCAACGTATAATATTAAGTACAGATAAGAAAATGAGGACAGCGAAATCACTGAGAGCGAAAGATCAGGAGAGGATAACAATATGACAGTATGACAGTATAGCAGCATGACAGTATGACAGCATGACACCATGACAGTATGACAGCATGACAGCATGACAGTATGACAGCATGACAGCGTGACAGCACGACAGCATGAAAGTATGACAGTATGACAGTATAGCAGCATGACAGTATGACAGCGTGACAGCACGACAGCTAGACAGTATGTCAGAATGACAGTATGCCAGTATGACACCATGACAGTATGACAGCATGACAGAATGACAGTGTGACAGTATGACAGCATGACAGTATGTCAGCCTGCCAGTATGTCAGCCTGCCAGTATGTCAGCCTGCCAGTATGTCAGCCTGCCAACAAGTAAAACATAGCGAAAGCCAACACATGTAGTCGACCTGACTGAATACCCGGTGCGTCGTGCCCTGCTCTCCTCGTGCGATAGTCTTACTGCTGGATTAACTCCTAGCCGTACGCTGTGTACAGATTGATGAGAGTCTGGATACAGCCCTGATTCTTATGGCGCTGTGTGGTAATTTTTTTGCGACTTTATTGTTTCTTCGTTTAGTATCCCACTGATTGTGATAGCAGTGTTGGTTTCATTTGTCTGGATCCTTGGTTAGTATCCCACTGATTGTGATAGCAGTGTTGGTTTCATTTGTCTGGATCCTTGGTCGCTGAAGTTTAATTAAAATTGTCTCTTTGTATTTGTCATTCGTATTTTGTGTTTCTCAGCCTGTGTGACCAACTTTCTCTTTCTCTGTCTTCAGTGGTATCTGTCATTTAATCTCTCCGTCCCTCCAGGCTCTGTGTGACTGCGGATGGCTGGGGGTTGGGGTGGCGACTGGGAGAACAAGGGGTGAAGAAGGTTAACGCAACATAATTAATTTGCTTTTGAAGCAGATTGATAGCCTTTTATGGTGTGGAACGACTGTCCGCGGTGAGCCTCATCAGCACTGATGTGTCCGTGACTGACGTATTCTGTTTATCGGACGCCAGGTATAAAGACGCCTTGTGTTTGGGGCGCCAAAAAACTGTGGGAACGTAAGCAGTACACGAAAAGAACGAGGCGACCCTCGACAGTCTGCTCGGCCACAACAGACGGTCTTAATCCCTTCCTCTTGTGACACACTGGCGTCGCTAAGCCCGAAATTTGCACCCTTGGGGACACCAGAAAAGGACAAAACAACGTCCTATAGGTCTGCGTCCCTAGGGGTCTAGGACTGGAGCCAGGGCTCCGAGACCTGCCTGTGCCAGGACACCGCTGTGTACCTTTTTTCACCCTAAATATGATTTACAAAGAACTATCAGCATGAAGATCAAGGCTTTTTTTTTTACATAGCTGTATAGGATGTTAAGATTTTTTTCCGCTTCTAATTTGATCTTTCTGTTCTTTGACAGCGCAGACACCACCAACCAGCAGAACACGTACCGCTCTTTGCGGCAAAAGAAATTCAGTTCTGTTTTTTTTTTGTGACTGATGGGGTAGTTTTAGTATCCTAGGGCTACCCGGTTCGTTACTGCTGGGGGGTGGGGGTGGGGGTGGGGATGGGTTGAGCTGTTTCCCCCTTGCACCCACATGGCGTTTAAGGGCATTATTGCCAAGATGTACGTCTTTACGCTTCATCAGCAGGCAGTGATGTGACGTTTGTTTCTTCGTTGCTGTTCGTGTTTCTTACTATAGGCACATTTTTTCAGTACTACATCCTGCTTAATGTCGAGTACCCGTGTCTCGCTGGGACTCTTCCCATGATCTTTGGCATGAAGCGCCGTCTTTGTAAGCCTTTCAGCTCCCTTGTACGTTACCTCATAGCTTAGTCATCGTGACTGGTGTTTTCATTTGTGACACTTACATGTAGGTGTGTCAGCAAGATACAGGTGTTTTAGCATGACCAAAACTGAGCTTTTTGAGTGCCCGTATCTGCTCTTCTCTGTCCGTAAAAGCATAATACCGTTCGCTCTGTTTTGTACATGAATTTTTTACGTATGGAAAATAAATACACGTGCAAATGAACCCCAGCCCTTAGAGTGTCACCAGCAGACATGCATTCTGTTTGATGGCGAGGTGCCCATTAATCGAGTGGGAGTTGTGTGATTAACTCGTGTTGCCTGCATGCAAAAAGTAGGGTACTTGTCTAATCACATTAGAGAATGTATAAAGTCTCATAAAATTTGTAATCTATGTGTACATTTTCAAGTTAATAGCCTTTTGTCAACAGTGCGCTTGAAGCTGATTTCAGTTTAGTGTTAACAACACATTGTGATTACTTCTGTCCCTAGCGGCAAGAGTATATCGCCTGCAAGCAAGTCGCGTCGGGTTCTCTGAAAACACACACAGCCAGGTGTGACTGTTTAACCCAACGATTTGGAAAGGATTCGTTGGGTATACAGGTACAAAGTACGCGACGGTTATGCGACACGTAGCTCGGTACTAGCACTAGCAGCGTGAATCGGTTTTAAGACCTACGAAAGTTTAGACACAGTTGGCAACTGAATTGTGTGCTTTTTTCTTTAGACAAGCCCCTGCCTCGGGATCATCGGAATGGAGTTCTATACATAATATGACCCGTCTTCTGTTTATATGTTTCTTTAGCCTTCAAGTAAAGCTGTAATAGTTCAGACCAACTCTCAGTTTGCCAGATATTTGAGATAAATGAGGGTAGGGACTGAGATAAACAAGGTACACTATTTCTTTGTAGGTAAGGGGACAAAAGGGGGACAAAAAGGGGAAAAAAGGGGACAAAAAGCGTGAGGTGGTAATGGGATGGGAATGAGTGGAAAGGCAGGGAAGTGAAAAAAGGTATAGAAAAACGAAAAGTGTTCAGGCTAAAGCTGGCATCCAGCTTTTTCAGTGCACAGCTGAAGTCTCTTCAAACATTTGAAATCGATGAGGGACTACCACACCCACGCGACTTTGAAAATATAGGATTTTTTTTTGGGGGGGGGGGCGGGGGGAGACAGCGTCGCTTCTATACTTTAGAAGCATGCCTAAGGCGATCTGCCGACATGATGGAATGAAAACACGGCATTAGCTTTAATCATAGCACTCAGTGGCAACGTTGAAAGTTTTCCTTTCGGACTTCAGAAAGAATTCAGTAAATCTTTCTAGAAATAAGGGTTGTCGTACATCGGTGACTCTTTAGTGGAGCTATAGAAAATGATGTGATTTCAGAATTCACTGTAGCTAGCTGGGAGACCTGGATTTTACCTCGAGTGAGGGGAAGGAAGGTGGCAATGAGGATCGATGTGTGCACCTGTGAAGTTGTAGATTTGATTCCTATAGAGCATTTCTCGTACAGTAGACGCACACATTCTCTCTTTCTGTCTTCCGAGTGAGAGATAGGGAGGGAGAGAGCGAGAAAGAAATATCGCGGAGAAAAGAATAGTGAGTGGCGGGGGAGGGGGTGAGAAGGCGGGGTGTGGGCGCAGGAAAGAAGTGGAGAGGGAGGGCAACCAAGGCCGATCAGCCAAACAAAGCCTGCGTCTTCCTCGGCAGATCCGTTTTCCTTGTGCTATTGTCCGCCCAGCGCAAGCTTACGCTTTTCGTTGACTTTCAAACCATCCAACATTTATTTTCTGTTTCGGTTTAGGAGGGAAAAGGAAAAAAAAAAGATTCCGGCAAGCAATCGCAGCATGTCTGTGTCAACCCAGGAGCTAACAACGGGGGCACGTTGCCCGCCAGAACTAATTAAAAGTAATCAGGGGATTGGAGATGAAAACACAGCAGTCTGTTGATCTGTTTGCCCTGATCCGCCAGTGGCCGGCAGACCGGGTCACAGAATCTCCCCCTCCTCATGCGGCACCCCACTCCCGCTCGCATCTCGTCGGTCGCTGGGCTGAGCAGTCGTAGAATTCGTTATGCTGACCGTGGCCGCTTGGAGGAGGGGGGTGGGGGTGGGGGTCGGTGCTGAATTCCTCCCTCCTCCTTGCGTCAAGATAAATAATCTCTCGGTGTCTCGGTGAATGGTTATATGCAGCTTGATTTCCAACTGCATTAGTCTCTGTCATCCGACCAGCTTTGAAAGCTGCTGTTTCTTCGGATTTCATTCCTCCCCAACTCCAGCCGAACAGTTACGTCGTCAGCTCACTTTGGACACCAATATCTTTGATCACGCCATCAAGCCCATAGTGAGGCGAGCATGCAGGAAACGTGTGCTAGGTTAGAAAATAAATTTCGACTTATGAAAAGCAAAGGATCGTTTTCAGGAAACCAGTTATCAGAGGGAGTTTTAATTGAAACCAGCAGATTTTTTTTTGGGGTGGGGGGGGAACATCCATCTAGGAAGGTTCGTTACGCTTGATTTGCTTCCAGAACGTACCATTTAAGTGCAACGTGAGCAAACAAAGTGGGTGTAACTATATACGCTGTCTAAAAATAAATAACTAAGAACTATGCTGTCTCAGTAATTCAATCCTCACTGCCATTGTCCACGATATGCCTCAGACATCGTAAACTCTGATAGTGCATTTTCCCCTGTAAGTTCCCTTCCCCCCATCTCTCCTCCCTCCAAAAAAACCGAATAAGAAAAAGCCAGTCTAGTCGGCGTAAGTTTTTCGTTATTATATTGCAGGTGCAGTCGTACAGCTTGAATGCGTTAAAGTGCCATGAGCCGGCAACAGTGTTGTTGAGACTTCCGTCGAGAAATTGCACCAGGTTCAGGCATATCAGTCATGCATGTAATCTGTTAGCAGCGCTTGGCTGTCAGCTCAACTGCTTTTAATTCTGGGCGCTTGTTCTGTGCGCGCCTTGTTGCCGTTTCGGAGCGCGTGCATTTGTTTTTTTTTCCCGCTGGTGGTGGTGGATTAGATTAGGGAACACTGGCTGATCGGACGCCTTTTTCCACACGTGCGTCTGTAGAGGGTCTGCAGTGTCGGCAGCAGTCGGTACGACAGGAGCGAGTGACTCATTCTGAAGGTCACAGACGCTGAGCGGCACGCGGCCCTCGCGTCGCGTCGCCAAGAAGTGCTGCAGTCGGATGCCGCGCCGTTCGGCTTTGTGTACGTGTGTTATGTGACACGGCTGTGAGCCGCGCCGTTCCCGTACGTTTGGCCAGATCGTAGGTCCCCATGTGAACACTTCACGGCAATCGACGTTGTTGGAACCTTCAATACTATCTACGTATTCAGTGTTGTACAGGGGGGGTCATGCTGTCCCCCTGCCGTTCACAGCTGTCGTTCACCCACACGTGGGAAGCAGTCGCCTGAAGCCTGCGTCTGGAACTACTCTCGCTTGAACTGGCTTCTGGTGTTGAAGGTAACTATCACGTCTGTTTCCTGGAAATGTTTGTTTATTCTTTCGTAGTAATGCACAACACCCAGCCCGTACGTTCAAAATATGAGCTCGCTTGCACAGTTCACAGCTTACACACTGCTGTACGGCACACAGTGACACGTTGTGCCCATATTCGCCTTTGCCTGGAGATGCAAAAACAGTTTTTTCCCCCGTACGGGGTTACATCAATAGTGACGCATGAGTAGGAAGGACGTGCACTGTTCAGATGATTAATCAGCAGCTGTTAATGTCGCAAAGCTGTAGTCAGCTGATCGTTGTGGGATCGACTGATTGCAGCGTATGGAGGAAGGCCCACTGCAGGTATTGGGGCCAAGAGAGAGAGAGAGAGAATAGAAGGGGAGGGGTCCGGAAGTAGAGAAGCTTGGTTGATTTGCTCTTCATCCCACTCCCCTCTTGTCTATTGCGTGCGTAGATATGAATATTTTATTTTGCAAGAAGTTTCAGCTCCGGGCTGGTTAAAAATGCATTCCTCCCATTAAAACGACCTTGAGGCACACAGAGTTGAATTACGTCACCATCTAGCGCTATGCCCGAGTATGTGGTCATTCAGAATTCTGCCTTGGGGTCGGGGACATGAAGATACTTTGGTCGTCCTGCCGTAGGCAAACGGATCCAGTGTTTTTACAACAGCCGTAGCACTTGCCGTTTGCCCTAATTATGCAGGTGTATGGAAAAGATCAGGTTTACCCATCGGGTTAGCCACAAGTTCACCAGTCTGATTTTCCACAGCAGTCTGCAAGGCCTTGGTGGTGTGTGGTGGTTTGGTTTCTAGTGCAGGGCCTTGGTGGTGTGAGGTGGTTTGGTTTCTAGTGCAGGGCCTTGGTGGTATGAGGTGGCTTGGTTTCTAGTGCAAGGCCTTGGTGGTGTGAGGTGGTTTGGTTTCTAATGCAGGGCCTTGGTGGTGTGAGGTGGTTTGGTTTCTAGTGCAGGGCCTTGGTGGTGCGAGGTGGTTTGGTTTCTAGTGCAGGGCCCGTTTCTTAGCACGTGTTGGCAATAGAATGAAAGTGCGTTTGCAGAAGAATAATCAAAACATGATGTGGGAGTTAGAAGAGTTATGAACCAGACTGGAATGCACTGTCCAAGAAGGATTTATTAAAGCTTAAACGTCTGTGAAAATCTGGGAGATGGAACCTAGGAGCTGCCCAGAAAACAGTGAAAGATTGAGGAGAAAATGTAAATGTAGTTTACTTGGGAGAAATTTTCTTACTGTCTTATGTATCATATTAATTCATTTGTTCTAAGAACACATTGTGATTTAGTTTTAAAAACTATTTAATTGTCCTTTTTGTGGCTGCAGTAATTATTGTTTGGTATTTGTATTAATGCAAATATCAGCCGTTTTCTTTTGCGGTCCTTTTTGATGTTTTCGGTAGATTTTATGCAATAATAGACCATCATGGCATTCTGAACATGAAGTATGGAATCTCCCGGTGGAGGATTGATACAAACACAGAGACGCTCTGAGATAGTTTTAATTAGCTGGCTGGGGTATGACTGTATAACGTACTTTTCCATCGTAATATTCTACCGTGCATGTTGTTTTAATACTTTTCTATATTTCACGTACGTGTACAATCATGCACTTTCGTATTGTTTATTACACAGTGTCATTACTGGAAATCTGTCAAACGTTAACAGTGAGCCCTCGTCCAATCAGATATAGTGACAGGGCCGAAGCTAGTGGTGAGGGGGATTTTTAATAGAACGAGTACGGCTAGCAAGGAACTCTCAGAACGTGGGTACTTGTCACGTGGGGAGAACTGAATGGGCAGGATAAGATTTCCGAACCCTCAAATATTTGAAAGATTAGTAGACAATGGCCTGAACACTTCAAGCTGTCAGCCACAGCGGGGTTCATGTGATCCCCGACACCGGGGGTTAGTATATTAGGTCTAACGCAGCGTATTACATCCTTAGAGCTGATTTATGGTATTAACGCTGTGTTTTCTCCCCCCATAGCCCCGTCCTTTTGTACCTTTTCCTGACACATGACACTGTATTTGCTTTTCAAGTTTCGGCTCTGACTCCTTGGTCGACCGGAGGAGAGAAGATATTGATTAGTTCTGCAAGAGACTCCTTATTCACTATTGTCATCGCAAGCCTTGGGGTTCCTTCGCGCTGCGTTGAACTGTTTCGGGTTAATAGATAATACACAAGGGTTTCGTTAGTACTTTGCACACTTACTTTATCTCTGCTCTGTTATTAAAATCATAAACAGAACACATACATCTCTAAAAAGGTCGGGACACACTGCTTTGAGATTTAAAAAAAACCCTGTTCCTGTGTTGCAGATACTTCCGCAGACGTGATTCGTCATCAGGAGAGCTGTTGAATCGGTTACCAGTCGGTGTGGGTGGGGGAGGGAAGCTAGCGCCGACAGCCTTTGCATGTGTCCAAAGCTGCTAGCAGTGTCTGCTGGAACAAGCCGCTTGCTGCTTTGGGCAGACCAGTGCAGCACGACCGCCAGTGCAGTGTTGCAGATATTTGCACTGCCGGTCCGGGCGCAAGACAAATTGCTCCTGAGCCCGGTGGCCGCTCCCAAGTGCCCAGCCGTTAATTTCCAGTCAACGAGGCAGAGGTGGTGTTGGAACGCCCGGTCCTGAATCAGAAAGGACTACATAAGTCACTGCCTTTTCTCTAAGCGCTTCTCGCCGAGCTAGCCTGTGAAGAAGGCCATCAGGTACAATACTTTCTTGAGCGTTTCCAAAAAGTATGAATGCATAATTTATTTTATTTTTTTTTGGAGGTGTGTGCAGCTGGGCGCCGTCTGTACTCTCGTGTGACTCGCGTTAATGTGCAGATGGCATGCACAATTACCGGGGAAGCAAAAGAAAGACTTGCCTCCAAAGGAAGGTTTTCTTACCAGTAAGTTTGGTGTGGCGAAAACGAACAGAGGGTAACATAAGGAAAACTTACACTTGGAATATACTTCGTGCACCTGGAATGTTGACGCTTTCAGCTGCACTCGTTGGCGACATCTTGTCAATGAAGACTATGGGACATTTGTAGCACGCCAACCGAGAGAGAGAGAGAGAGAGAGAGAGAGAGACCGAACTACTTTTTAAGCTTGACACTACTCTGGATTGGTGGAAGCAAAGACGAAAAGAGAAGAAATTCTCTCCTGGAAGGAGCATGCAGGAACTACAGTGGTTGAGTTTGGTGCTACTGAACTTAATGCTGTTCGTCAGCAGGAAATGTCACTGCGCCAACTTCTACACCAGACCAGTCACCCAGCGACCCACGAGCGGTGAGACGGTTTTCACATATTATTTCCAAGAAGTTTATTATGGAAAAAATGAGCCAAAGCTTCGTTTTTGTTTGAACATCATAAGATTATTTGGCATATTCGAATTTGAAGAACTAAGAGAACAGTCATTTTTACTGCCAAATGTAAATTAGAATGACGTGCTACAAAAAGCAAGTTTATTGAATGGTACAGAGTTGTCACCACAAAAGATACTGTAGAATATGGGTCTCTTTGTTATGAGGCGTCCAGTCATCGAGGTACGGGTTAAATGTACATATTGCTCATCTCACCGGACCGTGTGTCTTTTGTCCTTCGACGAGACGAGTTTTCTGTCGAGAAGCGCGCATTTGCAAATTTAGCCGAGAAATCTGTAGCGGAGATCAGACTTGACTGTCATCCTTTATATATCGCAGTTTCAGAATTCGTGTCGTGACACACTGTAAGAGTCATGCTTAGTGCACTTCAACAGATATTTTTAAATGCTTGTCGGTTTTTCTGGGGTAGGGGAAGAGGAGGTGGGGGAAATCTTGTTACACGGCCAGTCGTGTGTAGAGGCATTACTTAAGCGCTCTGCTGTACCAGGAAAGGCGAAATTGTTAGCACAAGTATTTCATTGATTTGACTCTGGAAAGCGAGTTGAAATGGCTCTTCAGACTAGCGAAGCCAGACTTGCCGAAGGCAGGCTACACACTGCGGACGGCGGGTAGATTTCTAAAGCGTTTGCAAGTGAAAACTTTTGTGTCACCTGTTGACCTTTTGACTTCTGAGTGCCTGCAAGAGTTGACCTGTCACTGAAAGAGTCGGAGAGCTATAGGTCTGAGACACGCCTAGTGGCGGCGGGGAGAGTGGAACAAGAAGTTTGCAGGAACATCAAGAGACTGAACTGGTGCCATGGCCGTTGTCCGACGAAGGACAATAGAAAAGGGCCTGATTCTGCTGTGTTCTCCCCACCAGTTTGTCACAGGCCTGCGACTTCGATATATTAGTTCATGCTTATTAAGAACCGTGGGGCTTAAACACATTTGCAGATAGAGTAAAGTTGCACTAACTATATTCTGCATTTGTCTCTTCAAATTTGGATTGTGTAGCCAGCATGCAGCAATCAAAATCAGTTACATGTACGATGGTAATGTCCTTTGCAGACCTTACTTGCTGGACATGTCCCGACAAAGGAGACAACGACTCCTGCAACAACTGGGCTCCTGACCTCAGCTGTCCTAAAAGTAAGGAAGGGGTGGCCGCTGGAGAGGGAACTGTGTGTGTATGGGCGCTCCTGCTAATTCAGGAGTACGTGCTTTTGTGCATGCGTTTAAAATGTGTTTGCGCACGTGATTCCTTGTGCAGGGGTGCGTGCATGCATGTGTGTATTTTCGTAGGAGTAATTTATCTTATAGATTAATATTTGGCTGCGGCTAGTAAAATGTCTAATAGAATCACCCTCGGACACCATGCTTAAAAACCAAACTAGCAGCAGAGGAACCAGAAAAAACCACCGTGGGAGTCGAAATGACAACGCAGGACGTTCTTTATGATCGCGGAACAGATATTCCCGACAAGATTCATTATCTGAGATGTATTTTACCCCAGAAGAGGGAGCGATTTGCAGGTGAACATGGTCGGCGTGGAAACAGCCTGCAGGGTAATCATCAGAAAAAAACTCTACTGATTATTTCTTCCTCTTTCTCTCGTCCCTCCGCCTCTGCTCCGTTTTTTTTCTTCTGTTTTGTCTGTTTGGCGCCTCTTTCTGTTCTATTCCTTCTTCCTTTCTCTGTCTCACGGGCACACACACACACACGCGCGTACCCCAGTCCATTGAGATATCAGTTACTTCGTTCCACAAAAGGTTCCGTGTCAGCATCATGTTTTCACAAGCTCACCTGCTTGTTGAAAGTGATTACAGTGTCCAACAGTGTCAGCACTCACCTCTAATCCTTCATCTAAACATCACCCTTGCTCACGCTGAGCTCATCATTACAGACAAGACGTCTGTGGTCCAGAGCCGCGGTTCCCAGCGATAGATTGCTATCATTTCAGTCACGTAAGAGATTCTGCGTGTGAAAGTCTCTTTTCGGCGTACTGACCCACTTCTGGCATTGCTGAAGAGACTGGTCTCCTGTTATAAACGATTTGTTCATTGTTTTGTCCTCGATAATGAATGCATTCATGTTCTTTATTACGTCCTAGATGATCCGTTCATTATTGCATCCTAGGCAGTCTGTTATTGCATCCTGAAATCCATTCATCGTCATATCTTGGATAATCCGTTCATTATTACGTCGTAGATAACCCATTCATTATAACGTATTCGATCCAGCATAATCCGTTCTTATCGCTTTTTTCAGCGGCAGGCGTATATTGTACTTTCGACATTCTCTTAAAATCCTATTTGTAGGGGACTGAGTGAAAATTACCACCTGAAAGTGAGTTTCGGTACATGAGCGCCCTTTCTGTTTTATGCGGGTAGTAGGTCGCAGGACGAACATTTTCTGCTGATGTCTTATTTCGGGATTGGCGAGGACAGGCAAAGGTATTGATAGCCCTTGTACGCGCCGTATGGTGTTGAAGATTGAGAATTACCTGATGACACTAGCAGCGAATGCTGTCCAGGGGTTGGACGTAGCCCGGGACAAGCAGGTGAGGACGATGATATCGAAGGTTGGGGGGGGGGGGGCGGATGTTGCTTAACGTCCAGTCGCAACCAAGATGCATAGCAGGACGGTGTTGCTTAGACAAAGCTTATACGTGCTGCCACACATGGGACTGCTGTCGCAACACAGGCCTCAGTCCCACCCAGTCACATTATACTGTCACGGGACTAACCAGTCCTAGTACTGTTCCTTAAAGTGCCAGGCGTCTGGCACAACAGCTACTAGATTGCCAGTTTTTAAGTCTTAGGTATGACTCGGCCGGGATGCGAACCACCGACCTCCCGCCTCGGAAGCGGACGCCTTAACCATTAGTTAGACCACCGAGGGGGTCCTATCGAAGCTCGGAAGGGAAAAATACGGAACACTTTCAATAAGCTTTTCGGGCAACCTTACATAGTAGACGTTTGTCTAAGCATTTGTGAAAGGATTACATATTGTCGTCTAACCATTGCTGAAAGTCGATTTGTTGTTGTTGTTCAGCACTTTTGCAAAGCGAAGAAAGACCAGTGACAAAAGTTCTCCTTGTATCCCCGACGTACTTGTTTTCTCCTCAAGAAATATAAATCTTGGAGGGGAATTAACTCGCCTAGCATCAAGTCCATAATGTCCTATTGAAACAATGCGTGTCTTTATTTTCAAACTACAACTGTCTGAACTGCGAATGAACCCATAAATGACAATATTAATCGAAAATGTTGAACCAGCCTTGCATTTAGTGTCGGGAGACTTGGTGTGGGTCAGACCGTTACATGCCAGGTATTTCGGTCGAGGAATGGGTTCTTGCTGCTCCTCGTTCAGAGTGCGCAAAATGCACCAGGCACCATTATATGTCTGTGAATTACACAGGGCTTTCATACCTGCCTTGGTGGTAAGTCTCTGTAAGGCTGTTATATAGCATGGTAGTCATTTATTTATTCAGCCTTGTACAAATTACATGTTAGGACAACATCAAATGTCTCCCGCTGCTGTCTGTGCATTGGCTATGACCTTACGTCGGTACCTGCGTCTGCTTTATGGCGTTAATCTTCGATTATGATTTCAGACAGTAGCTGCAAAGCACGCAGTGCCCTGCTTATGCCGTGCATCAGACCGTGCAGTGTGTAAACTGTACTTGCTGTTTCAGATCACACTGTGTGCCAGACTCTACACAGATTCAACTCGATCAGCAAAGCCAGTGTACTGGTCAACAAGCGCTGCGCTCAGCCGGGGGACTGCACTGATCAACACGTTGGCTGCGCGGCAAACGCCAGGGGACAGGAAGTGAGTCGCTTGCTGTAGACAGTCTCGCTACCATAGCTACACTCTCGTGACCTGATGACCTGATCACGGTGGCGTACCGTTTGAAGGGTTACCCGTGTCCTATGGCTATGTTGTTCTGCCAGTTGCTCAATCTGCTGCTTATTTCCATTTTATATGCGCAGTCCTGGGTGGGTAGAGCCTATTTACATATTTAAAAACCAGGAATAGGCTTCTACCCTTGTCATTTCGCATGGGTTCAGTGAAACAGATCGAAAGAGTGAATGGATAAATGAAACCTGACATTCAGTAGAGAGCGTTTAGAAAGGAACACGAGTTAACACCGTTTGGAATAGGTCGCGACGAATGAACCGCTATCCAGGAGAAAGTTCTTTAAGCTCCCCCACCCTCCTTCACCCCTCAGTCCTAACCCTTTCCTTCCTTCCTGCCCCATCGTGTGGAAAGCTGCCGTACGTGACGTATGTAGGCAGCCCGAGCTTACCAGCACTGGGGAAGGGATTTGACCGGGCGGACACATCAAAGAGCAGGCCTCTGGGCCAGTTAGTTCTCGCAAACATCGGCCATAGACAGTTCTCGCAAACATCGGCCACAGTGCAGACGTTCTTGGTCTGATTATGATCCCTTAGAAACCTGAGTGAAAACGTACAGTTTCTGTTCTCTTGCAGTTTTTGTCAGCTTGTGTGGTTATCCAAGTAATCTGCAGTTAAATGCCAGTTTCTGCATCTTGCATTCTCTGAAATCGTGGACGTCTGTGTCCTTGCGGTATTTGTAGTCTAAGGACCAAACATCATTTTGGTTGTCGAGCAGATGTGGGCTTACGAACATGATGGCATTTATTCCAGGACAACTGTGGTACCTGGGATAATTAAAAGATTGGCTAGACTAACGCCTTTTGGAAAGCATAGGTAGAAGGAGATTTATGTGACTTTGGCCTTACTTGATCCGATCCCTATCCCGAGAACATTAGAAGACGAAACAGTTTTTCTTGAGTTCAGTCTTAAAAAAACTTAGATCTGCACGTGGGCCCTCTGTCCCAACAGGCGTAAGCTGAAGGGGCACACTGATTTTTATCTGGCGCTGTCAGTCATAGGAACCTAGACCATTTGAGCTACAACGAGGGATGGGCAGATGGGAGCTGTAAGGAAAGGTTTGGGCCTGATAACACGTTGCATATTGTTACTTCTTCAAATCTGCCATCACAAACTCGCTATAATTTGGCCTGATTTCTAGTGCCCGAGACAACAGATAAGAAAATAACATAGGGGCTGTGTTGCGCACGTGGAGGGTCGGGAAGAGAGTAAGGGGGGAAAAGGGATATTGGGGGCAGTGAGGTGATGGGATAGGACCTTCAGTAAATGTCTTTTTTTATACCGCACTTTGATACCAAGACGGTGCCTGCAGTTTGTGCTTTAGCCGCGACGAATAACTGTGGCAGTTTGCGGACAGCAGCAAAGCACTTGATACAAACTGAAGGGCAAATATTGAACAAGACGACGGCGACACGGCATAAGTCAACAGCCAGGTGAGATCAGACACGTATAGGTGTGGGTAGAATTTACACCTGAAGCATTGAAACAACTTGGCGATCAAGTTTGCTAATGGTATACCGACAGGAAATGTTGCGAGTGGATTCATTCCACACGAGAGGTTTATGTTGAGTTAGCAGTAGGGCGTTTGTTAGCACGTGGCTAAAAGTCTAGTACAGACTGAACAATAATAAAAAGAACGTACAGTCACTGTGAGTAGTAATAATGGAATAG
>SMGT01007234.1:340395-408580 GCA_004794575.1 Lanistes nyassanus
CCCCCCCCCCCCCCATCGACCCGAACAGGTTTGGACTCCTTGGAGTAATCCGTTCCATCGACAATCTAGGTCGTGATTACCGACAGCAAAAGGAAGACAGATTTTGCTGCTTGGTTGAAAATACATTTCAGATATTGGGGTGTGTTTGTGGGGGGGGGGTGTTTTCTGTCCCGCATAGTTCCCAATACTGTCAACAGCACTAGCTGTTGCGTTTTAAACCCACAGCTGTCGAAAAACATGTTCACGAAGGCAGATATTCTGGCTTTCTGTCTAACCTTGTTATTCGTCTGTTCAAAGCCGCAACTTAACGTCTGTTAGATATTCGGAATTTAGCTTCGGCTCGTTCACTTCCTTTCTTCGTTGATTTACTGATATTACGGATGTTTACTCCTTATTGATTGAAGATTTTCTTGGCCTGCTTGCTAGAGTGGCATGCGAAATCAAAGACACTTTTACAAAACACTTTACCGAAAGGTTTGCCCCAAGCGACTGTTTTCGCAACAGTTTACCAAACTGTGTGGTAAAGCCTTTAGGGGGTGCACAGTGCGTCAAGCGCCACCTTGCAATTACTCACCCCTCTCCCCCCCCACCACCCGGAGAATAAGCCGATCGCTGACCCATGGTGAGAAGGTGAACTTACAGAGGGGTGGTGGTGGATGGGTTGATGGTTTTCGTAAACTCGAACGCAAAAAGAAGTGCGCCATATTATGAGCGCTTTACATGGGACGCCAGTCTCCAGATGTAGAGATGCATGAAAGCATGGATCAAACAGTTGTAGCGCATTGTAAAGCGGGTTTTAGAGGCCGCTTTTCAGCTGCGATTGCTGTGATGTATCTCATTACCGGCGCGGTGTGAACTTTTTACAGGGGCTGGCAATTATCGTAACCAGACACCCTCGGAGATGAATGCTAGTGCGCTCAGGATAAATGGATACTCGGTGACAGAGACGCTGGAGCAGTTATATTTGTCTTGCAAATAATAAGTTTAAAGGCAGTGTTTTTGTGAGTGCGTGGTGGCGGGGGGTGAACAGAGCGCGGCGCGATGAGACTGTGGGCATGCTGCAAGGAGTGCATTTCTTGGTGCGGGACATTTAGAGCGTGAAGCCAGTATACAAGCGCATTTGCCTTCTCGGTACGCACGGAGGAAAGCCAGCCTACTGATAAGCAGTAGAGATAGTCGATTTGTAAGAAAAAGGAATAGCTAGAAGCGGAGACAGCTGTACTGAATTCAACTCACTAAAACTTCCTTTTCAAAATTTTTGCGTCTGGATGTTTTGACGAGGGAAATTGATATTATATTTACAGCAATTAGAGGAGCACAACATTTTCTTGTTGCCCTTGCCAGGAGTCCTTACATTTTTGTTCCAGCAGCAGACGTGGCCGAGTCCTCAGTGTGACCACACACACAGACGCACACTCCCCTCCCCATAAGATCAGCGATATTGGTGTATTTTTCCCGTGTGTACAGTCTTAAATGGTCTTGTATTTGTGTCTACAGGAGTGTGTGTCATGCTGCGACTACAACTACTGTAACCAGGAAGTGGCCTACAACCTGTCCACGGCTGTCAAACTGTCCGTCTTCTCCAGGCGGGTGGGCAGTACATCGTCAGGCGCAGCAGTCACCCACCTGGCCAGAATGATGATGCCTCTCGTGATAACTCTACTCCTTGCCGTCCTCAGGTCATATGACCTAGGTCCTCAGATCACCTGAACACTACTTAAACCTTCTCGTGATATCGTTAAGAATTATTTTCTGCCAGGCTGAGAGCTCCCATGCTGCACTTCAGTACATGCGTACAAAGTTATGGGATTACGTCCACGTTCATGTGGGCACCTGCTGATACGGCGAAAAAAAAAGCTCCAGGTGCAGTGACCAAGGCGTCAAGTCTCTTCACGCCCGAAGCCGCTTGTCAGGCAGAGCTCTCATAAAAGCCGCCGGAGAACAATCAAAAACCAGGTTGCTGTAAGCATTTGAGACAGACTTGAATGGTACTGTCGCCTGACAGGGACCTTTGCTGTGACTAAAGTCCACAAAGAATGTTACGGTACGGATTGTTACAACAGCCTTCATACCAAATATCCTGCAGAATTATGTTGGAAAAACTTTAGCCCTAGTCGGGGCTTTTCTGTGCACGATTTTAGATTGATCAATTTGTTACAAACCATTCTAACATAAGCACTGATTTTGTTAATTTATTATGTCTCTAAGTATTTGACTGTGGTGTTGTGTGCATTACACAGGCAAAAAAAGCATCACAAGACCAACAGAAAATTGGCCGAGATGCCTGCAAGCTATTATTACTGCCACTCTCTATATTGCTTCACCTGACCTGGATGGTGCGTGAATCAACAGTTCACTATAGAGACTTTTGATGTGACCGTGCAATATTAATGGAAAGGGAAACTCCAAACAGTGTTACATGAAAGAAATTTTTACAAGACCTGTCACGTAGTCTTGTGTCTTGAAGAGATAAATGGCCTTCATGTCTTGCCAGAAATTGGTTTAGGACTCTCAATGAAGATTACTACCTCAGGAATGTTACCGTATGATGGAATTAAACTGTGCAGATGTTGCTGACATGGTTGGGACGGGAGTGGAGGGGGGAGTGGAGTGGTGAGGTACTTACGCGTGCATGCGTGAGTGCACGCCAATGCATGTATGACTATGAATTTGTTTTGCATTCAGAAACAGTTCACTTTGCAATAAATCCACACAACAGAACTGAATCCAATAGGGATAATCACAGGTAGCACTATGGTGTCCAAATGTTGAAGTGAACAATGCATACAAAATAGCAAAGTTTCAACTAATGAATGCATTTGATTTTGTGTTATAAATGTGATCAAAATGTTTGTATTCTGTCGTTCATTGGGGGTGGGGGGTGAACAAATCAGTCATATCTTAGTGTCTTGCATTGTGATGTTTACTTCAGCTGTCTGGTCCAGTGTTAAATAAAATTTAATGTGTTGAAAATGATCTTTGCTCATGGAAGATTTGCAGAGGTCTGTACCTTTATGCTCCAGCATAAAAATATACTTCTGGTTTCTGTATACTTGTTTTATCACCTAATTAACTAAATTCCACAAATTTCTTCAGACCACTAAGACACACATAAATCTATGTAGGAAGCATGGCTTGAAATGGTGCCGTTACTGAGCTGCTAACACAGCCATTCATGCATTCATAGCATCCATTCTGCAATTCAATTTTGAACAGGTCACTTTGCCCTTTAAAAATTCTGTATTTTGGAGTAAGTTACTGAGAAACAACCCTAGTGTTTCCATGGGCACAATGAATTGCCTAGAAAATCTACATACCAGCCATCCACCAAAAGTACATGTATTACTTGAGTACATGGGTATTATGACCAAGTTCAAACTCCAAGCACACCAAATGCACATAAGTTGGTGGAAGGATGTTATAATGAACACTGTAAATGCACAGCACTAACTTTTAATGCCGAAGACGACCTCCCACTTATGCGTCAATGACAATCGTTCTCCCAGTATAAAGGCGATTCTCATACTAGTTTTTGCTTGAAATGCAACTACAACAATACACAAAGCATTTAAAATCCCACTGGAATAAAATACAACATACACAAGTGCTACAAAAGTAAAGTCTAGACAGCAGAGTTTTCACAGTCCAGTCACTATATCAATAACAAACATGAAAATATTCCTTTGGGCATAAAATTCCCCGATCTGCATTTGCTAAATACTTGTAAAATTTGATTTCTGCATGTAAAATGTGCTGAAAAAATTTAGATAGCAAGTCACACCAAACAACTCATGTTCAAAATATTTAAAAGATAGCTTTGGTCCATACACATGCCCTGCATAATCAAAAAATTCTGAAACACAAAGTGAATAGGAATTTTAAAAAAAATCACAATGGAACACACTCATCGAGGCAGACCCCTAGACTTCATCAAAAGTTAAAAATATCTGGCCTTTGATTCCTACTTTCATTTAATGTGCTTGCATTATGAAACACAATCACATGGATGCCGTTTGCACAAATAGGGGAGGATGAGGGCGGGAGGTGGTGGGGGAATCATATGAGATTTGTATCCACATTAAATGCGGGCAGTTACATCTACCGTCATTCAGATGCAACACACTGCAAGCCATAAGCACAACGGTGGCTTGCATACCACTATAGTAGTCGAAATAAAAAGGCCCAACAATTACTTATTGACAGCAGAAAATAAATGCATTGATATTGCTAAAACTGGTGATTTTGACTTAAAGCAAAATTGACAAAAATCCTTTTTTTGTCCATTTAATTCCAACTTAAAGCCGTGAAAGCAAAATGCATGTGTACAGCTTTCTTTGACAAAATGTACTTCAGCTTACCTGCATGAGTCACTCCTCAACTTTTTAAAGACGATGTTGATTGCAGATCAAAACTATCTTGGCAAGAAATTATGCACATATAAAATAAAACCAGAAGGAAGATTTAAAGAGACTGATCCTACTGCAGTCAACAGGAAGACAGATACAAACCCTTGGCAGACAGATGCAGAGAGGCAGGCCAGCGTGGAGTGCTCTGTGTAAGTCTTTCTCTAAAATACATTGGATGAGGGGTGGTTGGAATACAAACTGGTATGGAAAACAGATTAAAAGTGCTACAAAATCTCAATTCACTGGCACTTCACAGAGATGATGAAAATCCAGAATGAATTTACACTTCTAGAACCCCACTCTGAATGTGTAAACAACAGATTTGCAGATACATCTGTAAATTTATCAGCAACTTGCCAAAATAATCCTTTTGCTATTAAAAAATCAGGGGATGTAAATCTCCTACAAGAACTGACAAGATTTACACAGGTGTTCACACAAAGCACGATAGAATCACACAGGATCATGTCAAAACCAAGCACAAGACTGTTATCCAAACGAATAACTGCATGCAGACTAAACACAGTATTGATGTTTCGTATTTAGGAATGACACGTCTAGCCACTCAAAATGAAAACAAAACATCCATATATAATACATTTTCTTGGACAGCTTAGTGACTGCTATGTATCATGCAATCTGTCTGTAAAACTGTGTCAAAATTACGAAGTTATTGCAGAAAACCTGGCAGGATTCTTTCCTATGCTTCTTACAGCTTAAATACTATCTGCACATGGGTTGTTGTTGGTGGTTGTTTTTCACATTTGTCGTAGGAAGTAATATGCCTGCCTGAATGTGCACAAAGTGTTGAATGCAGGCACATGGACATTTACATGAAAGGACAGAAGAAATTCATGTCCCATCCACCAAGCTAGTCTGTCTACCTCGTGTCAAAATGAAACTGGGATTGTGTGCAGGTGCATAACAGAAATGTCTCAATGTAAATATTTGTTTTAAAAAATAAGAGTGAGAGAGAGAGAGAGAAAAAAGCAAGATGGGGGTGTGATACAGGTCTATGACCATTGCCATCTTCTGAGGAAGTAGTGTGATGACCACTTTTGCACAGGCATTGCATAGTTGATTAATATGATCAATTTTGGCCAAATACTTTGGAGGCATAGCAGATGATATTCTCTGATGGTGTAAAAACTGGATGAAGCTTCATTAGCACATCAACAACACTTAAAAAAAAAACAGAGTATGTTTTGAACAGTGTTCTGCCTGTTGTGTGCTTATGCAAACCAACTCGAAAGTTCAAAAGACTGACACATTTACAGCAGGCACTGTCCAGTGGGTATCAAACATACAGCTTACACAGCATATTAAAGTGATACCTGACAAATCTCTTTTAGGCAGCTTAGCACAATGGTAAAAAATGTGCTGCATACAGAATACGACAAAGATTCACTGTAGTGCTTGACTTATAGCCACAGATGCCAATGGTACGATCTTGTGGACAAACGTGGTGACTCCAGAAAGCAAACAGCACAGTGGCTCGGGTTTACTGAGTTTAATACTGACACACTGTCTAAAGACATCTAGTTATTAATTTTATGCCGGTCTTTTAAACAGGATATTTTTCATACACAGATATGTCTCTTCCTCATCAAACCAAATTATAGACCTCAGATGTCTTGTGCTGCTAATCTCGTAATGCAAAAAGCAATTCTGTTGTCCAGCTAGTGAGTTGTTACATTTGTTGTCTGTGATGTACTGTATAGTTGTGCTAATGTGACACACAGCTTTAAAGCATTATTTTACACAAATCGGACATCACAAAATTTCATGCAGTGGAAACCAAACCCTTGACAACATACTAGCAGCTAATTAGATTAATCCGATTATCTTTGCACAGCATCTGACTTCAGCTGTGGGATCAAAAGCGTAACTTCACATTCAGCAGTATAGCAAAGTATTGACACTACAGCTTCCAAAATTTCATCTTGGACAAAGCATCATGCACTGAATCACTCACCTATCTGGTAACAAAAAATTTCTAAAAATATAGACATGGTCCAAAAACACCTATAGAAAAATAATGCATATCAAGCAAAAAAATTTACAAAATGTGACAGTCTCAATGTGACCTGAGAGGCCATGAACTGGTTCTGACTACTTCATCTGTCCAACATTTCTCAAGCAAATGAAAAAGCTAACTGCATGAAAATTATAACCCATGAGGCAGACAGGTCAATCTGCATAACAGTTATGAATCACGACTATCACTATCAATGCTGAGACAGCACAGCCTACAATATTTTATGAGCTGGAAATGTGAGTTTGGCCTGACTCTGGATGAGCACTCACCTCAATATCAGTCTAATGTGAAAATGTTATTTAGAGAAGGCTTTCAGACACTGCTTCTCACCATTCATGGCTGCATATTTCATACACTGGGCAAGGCTGTGAATGTGCAACCAATGAAGCTTAAGGCAGCAGGTAGGTGAATGACAATTTCTCTCAAGTGAAATGCTGAGACATTTAATTACAAATCTACAAGCAATGGTCATGTTTGGTTTGGAATAAATGCATTCATTTATCTAAATGGCTGTTTGAGGTAGACATGTAAGCTAGACGAAGCATCGGTTATAGCATTCATTTCGTTGTTCACTAGAATGATTCACTGTGATGTTTATCTACTACCTCCTCCCTCAGCCCCTACTGTCTTATCCTCGTGAATCTGAAGTGAACATGTTAAACTCAGATAACATGCCACATGTTTAGAAATAAGTAGTCAACGCTTCACTTCTTAAAACAGATTCAAGCACTGAGAAGAATCTTCTGATAAACCGACTTCCCCAAACAAGACCTTTTCTGAACGGAGGGGAAAAAAGAAGAAAAAAGAAAACGATCTATTCTTTAACTTGCTCACTGATACACAAAATCCTCTATGGATCCTGAATTTACAATTCACATAGGAAAGATCTACTTTTGTAGATACACTAAACAAATTCAACACAAAGAATACTCTAACATGGATAAATAATATTGTTTTGATACACCTGTTTACAAAATATACATTGCTATTAATATTAAACATAATATTAAACAATTGTGTTAAATAATTTCGAGAAATTATCACTCAAAATGACTTATAAACTCCAGTTACATAAAAATCTTTCCCAAAAAAAGTCACCAGTTGCAACACAATCATTCTCTTCAAACAAAATTATACACAGACTTTCAAATTAAATATTTAAATGTCACAAAGATATGTGCTATTAATTAATGATTTTGGCCATATTATTTTAATATAATTTGGGACTACAGGGCTTTCTCACCACTAAAACATGTTCACATCATAGTTTTGTTCATGGGATGAGCTTGCACAGTTGTTCAAATCACACTCGTTACAAAATGCCTGGCACACACTTTGCAGTCAGACAAGAAAGCGGTAGTCGAAACGTTTATTGCAAACTGCCAATGGCAGTATAAATTAGAAACTACTATCATTTATAATCTGTTGAACAGCCAAATCATGTTCGCAACTTCATGGATGTTGTCCTCAACCCATCTAATGATCTGCATTCTACGTGAAATTTTATATATATACTTGTCTCCAAAACCCTACTCATAATTGTTACCTTCTTTGGTGAAGATTTTCCTAGCCATGAATCATCTGGATGTGGGAAAAAAATTGCTGACATAATTTAATTGCGGCATATAAAATTTTATGACAATCTGCAAGTCTTGAGGAAGTGGAAATTTTCAACACTGGCAAGAAAAAGCAAAGGAAATAAGCTGTCCTTTTAATGCACCAATGCTATTCCCCCCCAAAAAAAAAGAATTATCTCCCTTAGATCACTACTTTCTCTGATTCATGTTCAAACTCCTCTGTTATGCAGAATTTTTGGCTTTATTAAACAAGAACAAAAGCCCCCCCCCCCCCACCAAAAAAAAGCAGAAATAGAATGTCACTGGGAATACAAACTTTTATAAAGGCAACCGTTTTGTCAGTCAAAAGGTGTCTGATGCCATGGAATGGAAACCACATGATGCAGAAAACAAGATGACTGCTGTTCATCTGCTTGTGAAAGCAGCTTCTGTTGTTGGTTGTAAGGATGATCATGACGAAGGCGGCAATGTTTGTGTTTTATCCTCTCAAGAAATCCACCTGATTTTGCATGTCTGACAAACTTTTATTACCTGTGTTTTCCTCATCCTGGATTTAAGCTTCACCAAACCTGGAATACCATGAGACAGTTGAACAATATCTCCACAACTCCAAAATCTGTTCCGATCTGTTAACAATTTTTTTTTGATGTTCCTTTCCAAGTAAAAATAGGTTCAACAAAGAGTTTCCAAGCATCCTTTATGCTCAACGGCTGCAGTGAACAGATATTCCTCATCAGAACTTGGTGAGGTCCGTTATGCTAGGACCAGAGGAAGAGGACGAAGAACTACCATCACAGCAGGAGTCGCTAAGAGACAGCGTGCTACCCACTGCCTCCCCCAGCCTGATGTCGTGCCATTCTCGATGTACTCTTTCTCCTGCTCGCCTGCTCCGCACCCCTTTTGTGCTGCTGCTCCTGTCTCTGCTCTTGAGCCCAGCTGACTTCTGCGGAAGTCCATCTCCTCCCCTGTCTGAAGCCAGTCGGAGCTCAGCACGTCGTCTACTCTGCTGGAGTTTGCGCCTGCGCTGGGGTGGCGTGCTGCTGGTGGTGGTGCTTGCATCCCCTGCCACTTCGTGGACCCTCCTCCTCTCAAGCTGCTGCAGCGACTGAACGTGGTGCTGGTGCTGGTGGCTGTGGTGACGACTGTTATGGGTCAGTGGATGTGATGGGAAAGTTTCTCTCTCGGGGTGGTGATGTGGCAATGCAACACCTTCATGGATTTTTGGGGGGCAGTTCTGTGCAAAATCCTCCTCTGAGAGCGAAGACACCACTGCCAGCTGCCCTGCTGCAATCGCTTGACGCAAAACTGTCTCTCTGCTGAGCACATGACTAGCACTGCGCGATCTCCTTGATGTGGCATCAGGAGGATTCTCTGAGCTGGATTCTGAGGTCGAAATCTCATCAAGGAAATCAAATGCTGCCACTGCCTCCTGTTCTGGCTTGCCAAAATGGATGAAAAACTTAGAGAAGTCCATCACAGGACGAGGCTTCTGCAAAGCGATGCGCACAACGTCCAACTTGCCTATAATTGAAAAAGAGGTCACAGACAAGGTTTGTTTCAATTAAATCTTTCAGTCAGAAAAAAGAATTGTATGTATTCATTATAAAGGTTGTGTGTGTTTTTTTTGAAAAATCTGAACTAGTTTCCAACTTGCATCTAACCAGGGAGGCTTACCTTTACGACCAATGAGACGCTGACACATCATGTGGTCAAGACCAATGTCACTCGAAAGACTGTCATTACTTTCCCCTCCAGAAGCCAACACAGAATCCAGCAAGCCTGCCTGGTGCTGGAAAAGTCATGGCAGAAAAGACCAACTCAAAACACAGATTAATGCGATCTTATTTACATCCTACCCACACAGTCTGCCTCATTTTATAACATTTCAAACCTTGAACATTCCATCTCCAGTTTGTCTAGCGTAAGATGCAATTCTTTTTCTATTCTGTATTTAAACTGAGGTCTCTTACCATACCTCTTTGTCACTCTGTCCACTCCCTCTGCAGTTTGTCGCCTGACCACGGGAAGAGAGCTGGCTGTTGAGACTGGTTTGTGAGGCCGAGTTCTCCATATTCCAGCCAATGAAAGCCTGGTCTAGGTCTGTGCGCTGCTGGTCCAGCTGCCCCTCACTGTTGTAGCGAAACTGAGCCAGTCTGTTTAACAGTGAATCAGCTTCTGCATGCCCTGTGACACAGCAGCAGGCAATACCTTGTTATGCTCGTATGCAAGATAAATACCCACTAGGCAGCATTTAATTAAAACCGATATCTTAATAAAGGTACTAAAACTTTCTTCCTTTCAAAACTCATGAGCAAGATATAACACACTGAAACATCCACTTCTAGAGAAATCCATTGCCTGCTGTCACCTGTTTTTGACCGAGCCAGACAGCTGTTGGAAAGGACAGTGTTCTGTGGCATCCGTATTGTGAAGAAATCGTCACTAGCATCCATGTGCCCTACGTGGTCGCTGTTATCGTCATCATCCGTGGAACGAAGCAGGCCCTCCTCTTCACCCCCTCCATCTTCGCAGTAGTCTTGCAGCCCCTCTTCCAGAAAAGCAGCGCTGCCGATGATGACCTCACCTCCACAGGAAGTGAGGTAAAACTCATCGTCCACCCACTGGTAGCCATCCATGCAGTCCTACAGCAACCATGCACAGAACAAAGGTGGTGATTGGTCTGACGGACCCGACAGGCAGGTTACAATCGTAAATGTACCAGGCTTTGGTGTTAATGCCCTAACATGAAGCAGAGGAGAAACAGAACATCTGAACCTCTGAAAGATGAACTGATACCACTGTATTAGATATTTTGTCGTTATTTTTTAGTTTTTATTGGTTGGCATGGTTTTCTATATGGGGAAAAAAAGTCTTTAATTTCAGTTAGTTTATGCTGAGATTCGCTAAGAATTCTCACAAGTGGCTCTATCTCTACTGTGTGAAGAGATGTAAAGATTGTGAAAGGAACTTATTAATAGCCTCGATGCTCTTTTTATCTGCCGTCTGACAACAGAAAGCATTATGCTGTCACATCAGTACTGGATATACATCTACTGAACTGTTAGCTCACCTTAACCTACAAATAAACACTTTCATTTTTCTTGATGTTAATGCTGACATATACCCTTCATACAAAACCTGAATACAAATGACAGATGAGATAAAGCTCACTTGTTTGGCTGCTCCTGCATCGCTGCTAGCCTCATAACCATTGTCTTTGGAGGAGCTGGTGAGCAAGTCCTGGCTAGAGCCTCCGGACCCTCCACTAGTCAGGCTGTTCAAGCTGCGATTCAGTTCATCCACCGTTCGAGACAGGCTCGCAATTTGCCGTGCTATGTCATCAAACTCCTTGGACTTTATTTCGCTAGCCAAAGGGCAGGGGTGAGAAACACGTCCCTGCACCAGACTGTCTCCCTCATGTTCGCAATCGTGGTCATGGTCAAAGCTGGCAACACTTGAGGAAAGACTTCTGCTGGAGCCCACCAAACACAAGCTGTAGAACTGACTGTTGAACTGCTTTTGCTCCTCCACTGGTGACCTGGCGCTGCACTCGCTTGAGTCCATGTCTTCAGTGCTGCCACCTGCACCTTCCTGGTCCATGGTACAAGATGTGACAGTCTCTCTGTCTGGACTGCCATTAGGAAAGTTCAGTGTTGCTGCACCTTGAATATTTTCACTCTCCTCTGTATTTTGAGGGTGTCCTGCCAGCCCCATGCCGCATGTTTCTCTACCCAGCCTGGGTGATCCTGAAGTATGTTGCTCAATTTCCTCTCTTGTGAACTTCAGAAGCCAGTCTTCTGCACTGACACCATCCATCTTTTGGATCGAAGATGGTGAAGGTGTGCAGTTCTAAGAAAATACAAGTAGGAGTTATTAAGAAAGCTGTTAAATGTAACAAGCTTTTGAAATGAGTCTTAATGCGCCTATTCCATTTTAGTTAATATATTGTTTAGTTGACATATGTCTGTAATCTTTTTTATGTTTATGAGTGTTATGACTATCTACATACCAAGCTATTTTACTTTTGGTTCATACCCATTTATTATTTTTGCATTAATATTCTGAGATTTTGCTTCTAACAGGCGCACACACACACACACACAAGCACACCTGAATACATGTTTGTTCACACATTTTCATGCACCCATGTATAGACACCTATTATTACTAATATTACTAATAAATATTACTAAGATATGCACTAAAAGAACCACCAGACTGATAGCAGCAGTAAGATGGCCAGTGCGGACAGGCAGTTTAATGTGTGGGGAATGGCCAAATGGAGTTTGCACAATGTGTAACTCCAGGAAATGATCCTTGACCACACCAGGATTCGAACAAGCAACATTCCACCTGCTAGTCTGCAGCTCTATCAACTGAGCTATCCAATCCTGAGACTACTCATGGAGACATTGCACAAGCACATATTTTCATGACTGTGGCAGCATGCAAATCTAATGCATTAATAACATTAATGCTTCTAGCAACAGAACAATGAAAATAGTGTAGTTAAATTTTAAAACAGTATTCTTCTGGAAGGTAATACACTGTATTAGGCAACAGGAAACAAGTTTTCAAAATAGATTATGACTCTAACATTAAATCTATAAAACACATCATCTACTCAAGCTGACAGGATATACAGTCAAGGCTGGACTATTCTAAACATGTCAAAAAACATGCTGGGTTTATTACAAGAAAAACAAATAATCTTTCTGCTGATCTTTGCTCTAAATGGAAGCCAAAATGGATTGTCTACCTTTTTCAATTTTTCAACAGTCTCATGCGGTTTCCAATTTAGAAGACTGGGTAAACACAGTGACATGAGTGTTTTCCTTAAGTCCATGATCTGTTCAGCAGTTTCCGTTTCACTGTCAGAGTCATCTTCAACAGACCCTAGCTGCTGGTTGACATAACACAGCACATGCCCATTTTACAACATACAACAACAAACATGCAAATGTGCAAATACTTAGTTAATCTTGCAGCTCAACATTAAACCAATGGGACAATTTGTTTATTTTCTCCATGTATCATACCAAGCACAAGGCAGCTGGGCACATCCACATGCAGTAATGTAGTCTGTTTTAGTACAAATTTATATTTCAGAGGGACTCTCATGTTTTTCCCTAAAACAGTGGCTATGTATTATGCAGTCACTGAGTCAGTGTTTCTGGTTGGGTTAGACTGGCATAGGAATTGGTCTCCTACATTTTCTGTCAAAAATTAAACAATTCTTTCATCAATCTTTGTGTAATGCTTGGCTGACAGCTCTGTTAGTCTGTAAGCCTCTCTAAAAACTGCAGGTATGTACAAATGCTCTGTTTTCAGGGGTATTTACCAGACCTGATTACGAAGCTCTTACAAGCAAATGAAAGTGGGGAAGGATCAAGCAACACTGACACGCAACATGGCAAAGCAAAATACGGACAAATGAAGAATGCAGTCATGAACACTAGCATCTTACAGTTCTGCTTACAGTTCTGCCCAAAAGTTCTGCCACTCGCTGGTTGACTTCCTTCTCATCAAGCAATATTTTATCTGTGCTGTGCTGCAGCGATCCTCGTTCCTGGGGGCACATAATCCGACTGCGACAATCGACCTGATCCAAAAAAAAAAAAAAAAGAAAAAAAACCCAGGTTGCCTCTTTCATTATTTTTATTATTTGGGACAGATTGCAACTAAGACCTGTCAATATAAATATGACAGCTTGAAAACTGTAGACCTTATCTCATAAAATGACCCTTTCCCCTGGAAAACAAAACAACAACAAAAAAAAAACCCCAGAACAAAAAGGCCTGGGTTGGCTTGCATAAGTGTTCTTATAGCCTATTCATACATAAAGGTGGATATAAAACACACAGGATGAATTGGCCTTACGACCACTCTTATTACCACAAAAAACAGTTACAAATGCTCATGCAAGCCAGCCCAGAATGCTGATGTCTTTCTGATCAATATTTTATAAGAATGCCAGTGGAAAAACAAAATGTTGAATGTGTGGCAGAAGTGCTTCTCTCTCTCTCACACACACACACAAATATGCATGCAAACAGTTTAGCATATGTATACAAATGCACACAAGTAGGCACTCAACCACTCACACAAACACACAAGCAATGCAGACTAATTGCACAAAGCACAATTAAAATAAAGATACACATCTTTGTAATGACCAAGTCCTTCTAAGCCCTGGCACCAAAACAGAATCTTAAAAGATAAAACAGAGTTAAGTAGAGTACAGACCAAGAAAAACTGCCTTACCTCAGATACGGATGCAGAACGCTCTAATACTTTGCTGCTATCCCAACTGCCTGACATCATCTCATCGTACAGTGATCCCAGCTGGGGCTTCTCCCACAGGTTGCTTTCTGACTTGGCTTTAGCCAGAAATTTGTATAAACACGATGATGGTTTGGCATTGACAGGTGGTTGCTGTGTTCCAGTAAGGTGGTGGTGCTGACTTCTATGTGGTTGTTGCTGCTGTTGCTCCTGAATAGTGCGAACATACAGATTTTCCCACTCATCACTACTTTCTTCTGGAATGTCATCTAGAAACTTTTCTTCACTAACATGCAAGAGAGCCGGCTCCCAGTGTGTCACTGCACTGGCAACCTCAGTGTGACATCTGGGTGATGATGAAACAGCAGCTGCTGAACTCTGTTTGCACGGAGGCCAGGACACGACGGCATCTCTTCTGGATTGGGTGATAGTTGGCAGACTAAGGCTGGGGGACGGCACTAACTTGGCTGAGTGACTCACACTCTGTGGCTGGAACTGAACTGTATCAGGCGGACTCTGCAGCAGTTTGTCGTTCAGAGGGCTGGCAGCATACACATCTGCAGAACAGCCTGCATCATTTTTTGATGTGGTACAGGGGTGAGACAAGCCAGCATCAGGAAGCACTCCATGCCATTTCGAATCGTCCTGTGCTCTCTGTAGACTGGCCTTTCCAGGACTGCCAGGGCTGCGGAACGTTGCTGAAAGAGGGGAATGTATGCTTGTGCAGGTAAGAACAGAGTCGCCCGATGGGGACGCGTAAGGATGAACAGAAGATCTACCAGCCATGCCACATGGAAAGGAGGGATGGACCACAGAACATGGAGATTGGCTGCTGCTGGGGCTCAAGCACAGAGAGCTGTCTGGCGTGCCAATGCTGGACACAGCTGGTGACAAGGGGCTGGACAGTGTACAAGATCGCGGCCTCGGATAATTGCTGCGGCAGTTTTTCACAGCTTCCTCTTCAAAGAAGCGAGTCATGCGGGTCACTTTTGAAACAGGGCTCAGAGCGTTATCTCCAGAAGATGAGGAAACCTGTTCATCAATTTGCAGTCAATTACTGACTTTTAATATTTATAATTTGCATACACTCATTGAAAGCACTCCTGTTTATCATTACCCTTCACTTCACCTGTACTTTTTTTTTAACGTTACAACAACTTGAAATGATTCTTAACCCTGTTTTCAGCAATATTATTTGCTAATGTAATGTCCACTGAAAGTGCAAAGTGGCAGCAGCTTTCGAAAAGTAAAACTAATGGAAATAAACTGCACAGATCTGGTCCTCAAATAAGTTTTTGTCTGGAAAATACCAGGATTTTATACAAAGTCAAGATGGCATGGAAAAAAACCCCAACTATCATGACAACAGAAACTAAAATTTTGTGATCATTCTGGCACCTCACCTGTGAAGACAGACTTTGACTTGATGTGCGTGTGTCCATGCTGTGGGTGGAGGTCTCCATGGCTGAGTCCTGATCACTGGTTTCAAAAGATTTGTCCCTGATCTTGAGTGAGGCTCCATCCTGCACAAGACCCTGTTCTCTCTCCAACGTTTTCTTCCCCGAGATAGCAGTGTCAACAGGCTTGCCGCCTGCAGTGTCAGGAAAGGCATATTTGTCCATTGCAGCAGGGTGGATGTCACTAGACATGGTGGAATATCCATCATCTTTGCTGCCAGACCGGTCTGCCCGCAAGCTTTCAAAGCTGGAATCCAGCGACTTGCAATATCCCAGGGACCCTACACCAGAGATGACCCCGGTGGCACAGGAAGCACTGGTGTTGACTGTGGACCATTCGGTGTGCCTAGATACCCGTTCTTTCATGTCTTTGACCAGCATGTGAACAAAATCTCGCACAGAATCATGATCATCACCACTGATGTTGTGGATCTGCATCTGAGAACAAGTCATGAATCCTACTGTGAGAGTTGTGTCTGCAGGAAATTTACCAACCGGTTCCCCACCAGCTATGCTGCCTCTGTCACCACCAGCACCTGCTTCCTCTTTGGCCAACACCACTTGAGGAACACTTTTTGAATCCACGACTGGGCTGAGGTGATGCAGCTTCTGAGGCACAGGGGGTGGTGTTTTCTTTGGTTTGGCAATGTCTGGACTACACAAGGGGCTTGTGACACTGATTTCTGTGCTGTCTGGACCACAGACAGCACCCACTTGCTTGGTTTGTAAGGTTCTGAGTGGTGATTTTTCTTCAGAACTGGATGAACTAGATGAAGTGAATCCATGAAAACTGAAATGCTTATCTGCAGGCGCAAGGATCAAGTGATCAGGTCTGCAGACCCTACTTTTTTCCTCGGCTGTCAGTGGCTGGGACTTCAGTTTAGATGCACTGCCAGAAGCATCACGACTTATCACTGAAGTCACCAGGTCTTTACAGAAAGGCATGGTAGTCTTTAGGCAACAGTTATTTCCACCGACTTTATCAGTGACGCAGCCCTCCCTCATTTCTACAACTTGTGACGATGATGGTGATGAAGTTTCTACATTACATGGTGGTGTACTGTTTAGACTAGAACCTGTAAACCCTGTCTTTAGACTCGATGTGGAGCTGTTCAGCAAAATTCCAGTCTGTTTCGATGGAAGCTGAACTTTAGTGACTGACTTCAAAACGGAAACAGTGCTCACCACACCTACCTCTAGTTTCGAAAGCTTGGAAACAGCCCTTTCCTCAGACACTGAATCACTCTGTTTGCCTGCATCACCCTGGGCACTGAACTTAGGAACGTTGGTAGAAGACCTAGAACCATTTCCCACACAGTTTAACACGCCCACACTTGCTGCTGATGCTGAATCAACTCCTGTGCAGTCTTTCCCCCTTGACAAATCAGTCCCATGGTCGGTCTGAGACACAGATACCGCAGCTTCCATTCTGCTCTGTGAAAGCTCACAGGTTGTTCCCAGTTTGGCACCAGGAGGTGTCTTCGTCTCGGTGCTCTTTCTTTTCTCAGGTGGAGACTCACAGGCAGTAGACTCCCTCTGAGCAACTGCCACCTTCTGAAGGCTGCCTCCCTTGGTGGAAGTGCTCTGTCCTTGGGTCACATGTTGATGCTCAATGCTGGGCTTTCCAGGAAATTTATGCTGGGGAGACAAATACACGGATGACCAGTCTGAGAAGAAATCTTCATCTAATGGCAGTTCTGCTTCACTGGTAGTGTCCAGTAGGTCACTAAGCGAGACAGTAGAGGCGCTGCTGCAGATGCGAGAGACAGGCCGCGAGTCACTGTCCTCATCACTGTAGTCATAGTAGTACTGGCTGTGGAAGGGCACCGAAGGTGGCAGAGAATTGCGGAGGGGGGCACAGTATGTAGCATGTGCTGCATCGTCACCACCTGCTCCAGAACTCTTGTGTCTGAGTTTCACTTTGTCAATGAGTAAAGAGCTGAAGTTCAGAAGCCTGCTGGCAGAGTCTTTTGAAACATTTTGCTGGCAGCCACTCACTACACTTTCTGCAACACGGTGTGCATCGTTTGTCCCCAGCTTTGCCACAGAATCCCCAGCCTGACATGGTTTTGGGGTGGCGGCAGAGTCTTTTGCAGCAGACGAATGCACGTCTGTTGATTCCGACTCCTTTCCTCCTGTCACCTGCTGCATGCTATTGTGTGGACGCTGCGCTCCAGGATGCAGATCAGACAAGCTCTGTCGGACCCTCGTCCTCCTGGGAAGTCTCCCTGACCCTGAACTACCACGCCCGGCTGCATGTGACAAAGGAGCAAACACACCACACCGCCGCCTTTCCAAGGATCGCGTGCCGCTTTCAAACACACTAATCCGTTTGACTTTAGGGCTGGAGTTTGTGGCAGGGAATTCTGTCTCTATCTTGGTTGTCAAGCCTGGTGCTGGAATGGCCGACGATGAAGATGTGGACCTTTCGCGGAATGTGAGCAGGTTGGGAGGGGACGAGGGGCTACTGCTGGAGGAACTGGACAGGCTGACATCATCATCCATGGGCAACAACTCTAGTCGATCTCTCAGCCATGGAGGTGGAGTACTCATCTGGGGCTGTCCAGGACTGTCGTCAAACATCTGCTGGAAAATCAAAAGAGAAGCAAAACAACCTATTACAAAAAAATTAAATCCTTGAACAAAGAAAAAACCCCAAATCTCAAATATAATGCTTTCTATATTCTATTACAACTAAAGCAAGGCTACTTACATTAACAAAAAATAAAACAGAATGCATAAATTCTCATTGTGATGACATTTGCCAACCTTAAAAGAAAAATCAGTGGCTCTTCCGTATTGCGAATATCATGACGTAAACTGCCTGACTCCAAGATCTTTGTCATAGGAATGGATAATCTTGCAAACTGCAGAATACTATGAGAGAGACTCTACAGAATGCTACAAAAATCTGCATGTCAAGACAAAGACTTACAGTCTCACTGCACATGCTCTGTAAAGATGCAGCACTCCCCTGAAGGAACTGTGCACTGGTCACCTCCCTTGAGCCTAACATAGCCTGACATACATAGGCACCGTTGCTGCATGACAGGTGCTGCAAAAGAAGAAAACATTTTATCACCTTCCAGACCTTACCCAACTCTAAATATCATAATTCTTTGTGGGGTACTGTGCACCACGTCATGGGAGTCATGTGGACTGGAAAGTTGCTGGCTGCCAGAAAAACCCAAAAAGTCAAGAAAGTGACTCAAAGATGAAAGCAGCTCAAAGAAAACATCATGTCAACAAGAGGATTAAGGCTTGCATGGAAACTGCACAGCAAACAACCAAGGTTCAGGGGTAGGTCATCCATCCACTGACCTGCAGAGCAGAGTCCGATGGGAAGCGAACTCGTTGCTGGAACATGTGATTTAGCTGTTGGTTCTGCAGCTCCAGGTCCTGCACCCTCTGCTGTAGCTTCATGCACTCCTCCCGCAGCGTCTGCAGAGACCCGCACAGCAGTTAATGTGCTATGCATACTCAGTACTACAGAATCCAACAGGAATTATTAACAAAGTGTAACATTAAATATTTTCACCAATAAATATTCTATTCCACATGTTGCAGACTGTGCAATCTTTAAACAAAATTTTCTCTCAGAGCCGAGTCTGTCTGTGACTGACGAGCCTGTAACTGTCTGTATCCCTGTTCGCTATCATCTTCCCTTCACCCAGTGCACTGGTGGGAGCACCAGACAACCTAAGAGGGACCAAGCCTCCACACCTTCTGGGCCAGTAAGGCCTGCACCACTTGGTTGGCAATCTGGTCCAAACACTTCTCATACTGCTGTCGCTGCTGCTCATTCTCCAGCACCAGACTCGAGTTCTCTGCCTCCACCATCTTCAGGCGTTCCAGCAACAGCCGTGATTTATCCCGATCATCCCCTTTGCCATGGAGCTGTGCAGGAAATTGGAGAATAAGCATGTGATGCATTTTGTGGACACTGACAGTAGACTGGAAGTACATCACTGTTTTACACTTCTCCACACTCATTCTACTATACACAAACCTTCAAAAAAAAAGTATTTAACAAAATGAATTAACTTAATGACTTCCAAATATTTTTGCCACTGCCATAGAAAAATTGAGATATTTATTACATTTAAAACCCATCATGGTTTGCAAATACTTTCACAAACAAATGGGAAAAAAGCCATGGTGAGCAAAGGGAGTCTGACAATTTGTGTGAAACATTTTACCTGAAAGTTTTGTAAAGAAGGCTAGAAATGAAACAAAAAGGAAGGAGAAAAATTCTGTGTGGGGGGTGGGGGTGTAGGAGGATGAAGAGAAGAAATTTCTGATACCTGAGACTCCATCTTTTTCACCTGATTCAGCAGCATCATGTTCTCTCGTTCTAAGGTGCTGATATGAGTCCGACATTTCTGCAGGTTGGTCTGAAAGAGGCGAATAAAATACATCTCATCTCAAGCCATGGATGGAGGTCCCTATACATTTAAATAAGTTTACGAGCAACAAAAGTGCCATTTTCAAAGTGCGTAAGATTAACCAGCTCATAAACAATAAAAGCAGGCACCAGACAAACCCTTGTCCTTCTACAACATGCCAACCTCCATCTGGTTCAGCAACTAATATTATATGACTTTTTAGAGTTGGAAGACCACTACTGTGCAACATTTCAGAAGTGAAATGAATTACAACACCCATCTTGCTGGAATTATCTGAAGAGCAGATACTTAGTGACACAGGTGCTGTGCTTCTAGCATGAGAGTCAGGATAGATCTGCCAGTAAAATCCTTCCATAATTAGTTAAAAAAAAAAAGTTTAGTGATCACAGAAGAACAATGCACCAGAAGCATTGTAAATCTCTGAAATACCAACGAGCATAAAAGAGGAAAACAGATGACTAATTTACTGTTTTATGAACCTAAATGCAGAATTATTGCCAGGTTAACATAAAAAGCCTTCTTCTGTCTTTTGAAAAGATGATAATGACATGCCAAAAAAAAATCACCGATCATAGCCAAGACAGGAAGGGTTGGGGGTTGGGGGGGGGGGAGAAAAAGAAAAGAGGGCAAGTGAGCAAAAGGGAGGCCACAAGAAGAAAAGAAAGGGGAGAGAATTTAATTTTCTACTTTGATATCCTTGTCCATTCTTTCTTTTTTTCATGTTGTGAAATTGATAATTCACTGTTTTGTGAAAGACAGACATATTGCTTTATAACAAGTCTTCTTCTATCTTCAAAAATGACAATCACACATGGCAGGCATTGACCAGAAATAAAAACCAAACAAACAAAACCCCCCAAACCTTCACTTATTGTCCATCTGTATATATAAAGTCTTTTTAAGCCTGATAAAATCAGCCCGAAAATTGCAAGGTCAGGTTAACAATATAGCAGCAAAAAAAAACAAAACAAAACCTCCTGTCTAGTTTTTATGTGTTCCAAGCCTGAGGTGGCTACGCTGGTAGGGGCGATGGCAAATTGCTTGGGGATTTCATGTCCAGGAGATTTTCCTGTGGAGGCAGCCTAGTTATTCTATCTTCTGGGATTGTTTCTCTATCTTCTCAAGAAAGTTTACTTGCAAACCCTACAGGGAGAGGTCTTGCAATATCCAACGTGAGCTGTGACTACCAAAAACCGTGGACAAAATCCTTTTACTGGCCGGGCGGGTCTGGCATGGGGGGACGCTGGGTGATGGTCATTGAAGCAAACGGTTTGCCATCAGCGCTGGCATGTTTATAGCCGTGGAGTCACAAGTGTGTGTGTGTGTGGGGGGGGGGGCGGAGGCAACCGCGTTGGCAACAAGGTTTCTCGCCAGCGTCCTCCACCTTCCAACCTCCGGCGCGTTTGGCAAGCAATTCCACAGAAAGCTCCATGTCCGTGCTGCGTCAACATTACCCTGCGCCACGCTCACCGGCTCCTTCCCCCTCCCACTCTCCCGCCCTCTCCACTCATAGCCATTTCTAGTCTTTCATTTACATCTATGCCCGTTCCAGCTCTCCCCCGGTCCGACTTTTCCTTCCAGGTTTTCTTTAAAAAAAATTTGATCACCCAACACCCCCCCCCCCACACACACACGTGACCTTTTCTGTTTGTCAAGGTCGTCTCAAACAATTTCTTCTCAGCATGCATAGCCCGACTTCCTTAAAAGCTAGTGAAATAAAAGGCGAGTTTCGTGGACCCGAGGCACGATAGGTAGCCGCGGCAGAGCTTCTCCGGTTGAGCACAAGACGATCTGACGTCAGTCACTATATACCTTGCGTGACTCGCAATTCTCGCGTCCATAAAATTCGCCCCACCTGCTGACCTATCCTGCCCTACCCTACTGTTCAGCTCAAGGGGGTAGGGGTGGCATCGTGCCCCCTCCCACCGGTACTCAGGTTCTACAGAAGCAGGCTGAGGCAGTAGATAGTCGATGCAATATTGCGCAGAGCAGCACGAGGGGCAGTAATTGCGCAGTCAGCTGAGCCGGCACGAAGGACAAGCAATCAAGACGAAAGGAAAGGCACATGTCACTCAAAAGCCAAGTCTTGTGAGTTCGGCTTCCCGCCTGCGACACATACTGCTGCCAAGCAATGGGGCACTGCTTTGTGGGCTTACACTTAATTAGACGACTTCGATTTTTTTATACGACCCTCGAAGTTACAGCCTACACTATTTTAAGCGGACGAGACCATCCCACTAGTCAGAGTGGTGACATCTGACAATATGCGATTCCACGGTCCGCGTCGAACACGCGGGTGAAACTAATAATGTGTCATGCTTAACAGCCGCTTTCCTGTCGGTTTCCGCGAAACGCCTGCCTGAGGCAGTCTGTCATGACAGACATCAGTGCCGACATTCGCACTGTGTTATCTGAGAAGGCCTGTCTCTAATAATCCGTGTGGACTTGGTGGTTTTTTTTTTTAAAAAAGACGAGTCGTCTACAACAAAGAGTTAATCCATTTTCTATCGGAGGATTTCTGCCACAGCTTCTCCCGAACGAGGATGTAGCAACAGATCCCATTCAGTATCGACAAAACAAGCCGCACTTCTGTTCCAGACGTCGATGGTTATATTTATAGTTCTTTGCTAATGGGTATTGGTCGATTTCAGTACCTACCTCCTCCTGAATGGTTACTAATCCTACCTGGGACAAAATCACGCACAGCTCTTACGGCCGGAGAAACTTAACAGTTTTTTTTTTATCCCGTTGGTTTATTAAAACCATGGCTGTACATAAGTGAAATTCTGTCCTTGATCAAACACAACAAACGCGCCCAGCACGAGAAAACTAGTTAGTACAGTAGACATATAAAACTGTATATGCAGCACTATGTTTGCCCGACGTTTTGGAAATGGAGCCGACAGGCAGCTTAGTTATTTTTAGTCACATTTATAACTGTGCATGAATAGAACAGCGGGAGAGATGAGAAAGGGGAGAGGACAAAGAAAAAGGGAAGAGGAAAGGGGAGAGAACAAAGAAAAAGGGAAGAGGAAAGGGGAGAGAATACTTTATCCTCGGCCATTCTTTCGTCTCTCCAGCGTCAGCACGACTGCGGTCGACAGAGGCAGGGAGAGTCAAGAAGCGGGAGAAACCGGGGAGGACCCTTGGAGACCGGTGGCGCGCGAGATGCGCAGGACGCCATCCCAAGCACGCGCAGCTCGCGAAAGGACAGGCGGGGAGATTGGTGGCGGCTCAGCCGGAAACCCGGAATCTCTGATGTTCATGCACTTGTTTCCGCTCTAGTTTAAAAAAAATGCAGCTAACTGCTTTACGGTGCGCCTTTGTGCAGGTCGACGATTTAGTGATGATGGCTGTTGGAGTGAATAAGCCGCGGTTACTTAACGAAGACCAGAATTCTAATCTGGGCCCCGTAACTTCTATGTTCGGGGAAAAAGTCCCATCTCTTACTTTGATAACAGCAACAGTTCAATTAACGCATGTCATTTCTTCGCGAAAGCTCTAAGCGCAATATAATAAAAGAACCGATGGAGAGGAAGCGGCAGCAAATCCTTCACAACTTTTTTTTCAGACTCCGTGGAGGTCTGCGGGGGTGGGGGAGGAGGAAGCGGGACGAAGAAATAAAGGCTCGAAAGCAAGGCAGAGTGAAGAATGAAATTCCATCAATTTCACAGACTGCGCGTGCTGCAGCTGAAATTGCAAAGGTCCAGAACTACTGACAGCTGCCCCACACAGGGCGGCTAAGACCGCAGAACTGAGCCACTGGACCTTCACATCATCCACAAGGGCTGACGCAGTTACGGACAGAAATGCCCGGAGGGGGGGGGGACAAGGTGGGGAGTAGAAGAGAAGACGAACGCGTCGAGGGACTGCTGGAATCGCGGACTGGTGAGTTCCAGCATTTACCCAGTCCTAGAATTTGATTGTCGCAGTCTATGCACCTGATTCCTCAGAAATGTCTCAGCAGAGACGGCCCTTCACCTGAGGGATCTCGCCAAGACGACAAGCGTCATCTCGGATCTCCGCGCGCCAGCAGGCACAGCAGCACGTGGGACATCTCAGCAGACCGCGGAGGACTTGGAAGCTGAAACCTTGTCAGCCCTAAAGGACGACCAGGCGTAACAGAAGGCGGATAGACGCACACGCGGCTCTCACCTCGTAAGTCGCTGTCAGGTTGGCTTTCTCCTGTTTCAGCTGATCGATCTTGGTCTTGTACTGCACCATGTCCTGCACCATCGCCTCCATCCTGCAACAAGTCACAGCGTACCACAGATACAACCTACACAAGTGGGGCTGTGTAATGTGTGGTTAACATTGCGGCCACGACTGACGCGCTCTCTACATGCTTGGGTGGGTGGGCACACACACGTACACACACAAACACACACAAACACAAAGAGAGTGACAACTCAGGCTATTAAAGTATATCAAACCAGCAAAGCGAGGACGGGGGACGAGAAAGAAATGGGAGGGAGAATGGAGAAGGGGTGAAAGATTCAGATTGGAGCTAATTCATGCGTCTACCAACTCCCCTTCTGTGAATAGGCAACAAACTAGAGAGAGCGGGATCGCATAGTATCATCTTGGACAAAAGTTCAGCCTCTGAGATCTAAACCGTGATATCAGCACCGACCTTCTTCACCTGACAAACGACACGACAGTTTGTGGCTGTATCAACGGGAACGGTGCCAACATGGGTTGGGGCGGGGTGGATGAGAGGACATACTCGATCCTTTAGAAGCGCGCAAATACTGATGAAAACTCTTTACAGCACGTTCAGAAGCACAGAGCGCGCACAACAAAGAAAACGTGGGTTGCTGTCAATTCATCTTCTCTCAACCACTTATCATCACCATCATTATATGTACCGCTGGTGCAAGCCATCCTACCGTCATGAAGATTATATCCAGATCAGTTATGCGTGTTTTCAAGCTTAATGTGAAGGAGTTCTTAAGAAAGATCGAAGTTCTACTGCAAGAAACCTCTTTTACACAAAATTTATAATCTCAGACCTTTATCATCCCTCGAGGCGATATACTCCACCCGTAAATGGCAAGAAATAGGCTGGGAAAAACACTTATCGTCTCGCACGAGCTTTCTAAAGCTACCACCAACTGCAATTTGACTAGCAGTGCTGAAAATATACAGCGGTAAAGCCAATATCTTTCCTAAAATAGGAAAAGTGGAGGGCCGGTCGATGCTTTTGGGAACAATCTCAAGTAACTGCCATCATATCTATATAAGCGCGCGCTGAACTTTCCCCGAGGACAGATATTGGTTGTGTGACGGGGAGGCTAAGTCAATGCGGATTACGGGCACTGTGGAGTGCTGAAGGGTTCTGCTACCACAGGACCCAGTTTTCCGTCACCCTGCCAACAGCGGATCGATGCTGTGACTCCAGCAGTAGTAAACCCTCTCCTCTGCCTGGCGTTGTCTCACATCCGTGAAACTGTCGTTGTCGCTCTCTTCCTGGTCCTGACGTGACCGTTCACGCCTGCTGAGAGCACGACCCATCTGTCCCCCTTTATATCGTGCACTAGCTTTGACTGAGCTCGAGTTGCTGGCTCGACGTGCGATAACCAAGCAATGACAACCAAACAATTTAAGCCAAAGGCACATTTTTTTTGACACAGGTGTCAAGGCTTAGCGGTTCTACCTTTCTCCCTTTACTCGTGCATGATTTTTCAGCAGAAAAAGTTGAGAACATAGCTATTTTTAAAAAAATGGAATGTCTGTGCCATAAACTGTCTGGGGGTTGTCTGGACCAACTGAAACCAAACTCTTCCCGAACCACACCAAACTAAAAGCAAGAAATAAAAAGCAGACCACCAATAAGGCACAAAACCATTATTTCGTCTCATCTGGGATCGGGGATCGTGCATCTATATTCACAAATTAACGAGAAAACTTCCCTCCATGGATAATTTCTAAGCTGCCCCCAGTGACGAGCGGCGTCGCCGGGGAACAGCACGAAGCTACTGTTGGGAAAGACTGATGGGGTCTTGCTATCTATCCTACCGCCCTTCTGACGGTCAACACAGCAGCAAGCAAAAAAAAAAAAAAAAAAAAAAAAAGGGCCTTGATAACCCACCCGACTTGAGTGCCAAAGTCAATGGTTGGTTTAAGTGATTTTTATTCAATTTACTTGATTGTAAAATACAACTAAACTGCAAAAGGTATATGGCTTGGTATCCAGCAGTGATTAAGGATTACATCCTGGAATTAATATTGTTGGGATTCCACGTGCCATCCACTTCCCCATTATGCTGCCTCTTCGCACTGTCCAAAAACTATAAATTTAGTGTATGTTTCATGGCAGTTTATGTAGTTATTTAGGACCCTATAATTCTCCCCCCCCCCCCATTATAGTAAGAAATCAGCGCTAGGTGGAACCACTCTTCCTCTGATGCACCCATCCACCTACCCACCCGCTCAACAAACCAGCAAAGGCTAGAATGGCTAGAAAAGTACTAGCAGTTGATTGGTTGTTGCCAAGGAAAACGAACCAGGCTCATTTGACGGAAACCCAAAGTACCGAACTGAACACAAGACTGGTTATGCCACAAGGACGAAAGCTGCTCTTAATGCTTGCAAGTTCTCGCGTCTGCGTAAAGTAGTACTTGAAAGAAAGAAAGAAAGACGGACGGACGGACACGTATCTGTCTACATATGACTACCATTTCTTTTTCTGGAAACCTGTGATATATATTCTTCCAGTGTTCGCAGTGCACTAATTTGTAATTTTCTATGGGGAGAATCCACGCAGAAAACTATTTTCTACTTGACCGCTCCTGCAAATAATGTAGCACCAGAAAAACGACCCTCAAGATAGAGACTTTTACTCCGACTCGGTCCCTTGTATTACACGAACATAAATACGTGGCTCGTGGGGTAGGGGGTAGGAAATGAACCTGTCATAAAAAGGAGCTTCCTTTCTTTCGTCTGTTCAGATTTTACCATACACGTCGACATTAAAGGCAAATCACACTATAACAGAATAACACTTTGGAGATAAAATAAGTTAGGAAACAGTCTTCAAGCCTCCTGCTCAACCATCCATTCACCTTACCCTCCCTTTCCCCAAAACAAAACACAGGCAAAGCCCTCTAATAGTCTTGTCTCTATTTTGCAAGGCAGTAAGACATCATATCGACCATTTTATTGCCCTGTCATAACATCAAAGCTAGATTACAAGCGAACTGTTGCCCGCTGCGCTGGCAAATTGTCTCCAGGCAATTCCGCTCTCGTGACGTTATGCGCGGGATATATAGTTTACGTTGCGCGCTTGCATCAAGGACGCCGCCCCCTGCTTGACGGAACAAGGCACGTTAGCCCCTCGTAAATCCCGCCTCGGCAAGCCAGACTGCCTTCCTTCCCCAAGGACTCCAACCCGGCCAAGACGAAGCGAGGGGAACTGGTCAGGACTCTGGAGAAGTGGTGGAACAGGGATGCAGTGAATGGCCCCTTCCCGTTTCTCAAACGCGATGTCTTCGACGACCCGTGTTTTCCATTTATTAAGAAAAGGAAATCCAAACTCTACAAGGATTCTGTTGCGTGTGTGAATGAGCAAGCAAGCTGGTGCGTGCGTGCAACGGAGAAAATGGGAGGTGGTAGCGAGATGGGAGGGGGAGAAAAAAATTAAAAAAAAACCCACCTTCCCAGGTTCCTGCCACAAGTGACCCACTCCTAATCCAACACGTGGCAATATTTCGGCCGTCCCTCGCACCAGCTAACGTAAAAGCAGTCTGATGGACTGCTTCTTATTCTCAGCCGCGTTCCATCCATTTCTTCAGCAGAAATTTCTTTAGATCAAAACGCAACCGGCCGTCTTAATCGATGGGAGGGGAAGGTGGGCAGTGAGCGATTGATTCCGCCAGCCTTCTCAGTTCATCCAGAGTGTCCTTTCAGACATTTGTTTGCCAACCCCGTAGATACACGCAGAAAAACTCTCCAAAATTCTCTTTCCGCAATATGACAAACTTTGAACACAGCTCATCTTCCTGCTATTCACAAATTCTTCCATTCCTTGGGTTTTGGCAAGACTCACTTCTCCCAGTGCCCCCCATCGCCGCTGAATGGCATCTCGACAGAGTTTTTTTTTAATTTCAATTTTCTCGCTGCACGGTGCTTACGGTGGCAGCGATTAAAAGAAAGATGAGAATGCTGGAAAACGTTTCATGGCTATTTTGTCTCCGCCGAACTTGCCGTTTAGTTGATAACGGACGCAGGTCGGAAACCAGCCTCCGGGCAGAACACCATAAAGCGTAGTCTGTCTTGCGAAGGACGGATCAATCTAATTTTCCTCTGGCTATTTCTACTCTGTTATGAGTGAAACGTTTGTAAAATGACGCACACAGTACCAGCTGATCGCGAACATGTCTTTGGACTGAACAAACTAATTGGTGCTTCCAATCTGCGACTAGTGAAACGCTTGTATACAAAACACACAGAATCAGCCAATCATGACCACTGTAGCTCTCGTATGTTCTTGAAAAACACTTCACCATCAGAATACAGAGATCAGGCAAACACTTCACAACTTTTTTTTTAGTGACACATTATGGAATCCATGCAGAATGCGCTCACTACAAACCAACTTTTAGTGTGGTCACATCTTCGAAAATGTCCCTGTATGAAAAAAAAAAAAAGGGAAAAAGTTGATAAAGAATCGCTACGTTGCCTTTGCGCCAGTCTTTTTGTGTTATTTTCTGCATGTGCCCTGCATGCGCCAGTTCTTTTTTAACTTAAAAAAAAATTAGCGAGGGCGGCCCGAATCCTAAGACAAAAGATCAAACGCCGACTTCTCAATGGCGAGAAAATGAAAGCGCGCTAGTCAGCGATAAGCAGTAAGCAGGGGCAGAGAACTGAAAAAGAGTGAACGAGTGCACCAAGTACTTCCAGCGCAGAGGCGGAGGCGCATGGGAAGGTTTGGACACCGGAACGGCGATATTACTGAAATACGCTTTCTTTTAAGATGATGAAAGAACCCCCCCCCCAAAAAAAAAAAATATGCGAAAAGATTGGAAGCTTCATTTGCCTAATTTCTCATCTAATTTTAAGTTTTTAAAGTTTATTAGAAGTTCGCCAGGCTTTTACAAGAGTGAGACGGCAGTCCTTCCTTTTGGTAAAAATATCAGAGAATTTTAACAAAAATATCAGTATCTGCAAAACCTCAAATAACCACAAATCATTATCTGCATCACAGTCTCACCAACATCTTTTAGTCAAAAATTTGTTTTAAAATCAGAATTTCAGGCATAAGCGGATAACAAGTCACATGAAATCTTAGTGTTGTTTGGTTTCTAAGTATACTAAATAAATAATTGTCTTGTGGAGGATTGTGTCATGTCGACTGTGGCTTCTTTATAAAAAAGGTGTCGTCCTCTGTCAGTGCCTGTAGTCTCTGCTTTCTCCCTCTCTTTTTTCTTTGCACGCGCGCGTGCGGGCGTGCGTGTGAAACAACGCCGAAGGTCCATCTCGTCAAACGCCTATCTTTCGTTAAGGCTCTAATACACTAAAGCTCCGCGGTGCTCCAAGACTTGCTCGCAACCAAGCGGCTCCGCGGACAAAGGGGCACTTAACTACGGGCACAACATAAACACAGCTCCATATCGCCTCGGGCCGGGTCAGCAGAGGGCGGACGGGATGACATATCGGCGGAGTTCTTGGACTGATTGGACGGCCATCCGACAGGCAACGTCGGAGACAAGCAGGCGCCTCTAGGCTCTTCTGATCCCGCGGGGCAGGGGGAAGGGGGATGGGGTGAGGTTGCTGCAGACCACGTGATCCCCTGATGCACTGGCGGCATTTCTGTGACGTCCAAACTCGAAGAGAAGCGAAAGCACGCACGCGCATGCACGCATAAAGACAGGAGAGCCGTGTCTCAAAACAGGAGAAGACGTTAACGGAACAAACCAAAAGCAACGTCTTTGCCCAACATGACGGACTCTAGCCACATGTGGCAGCAGACAACACAGGCCATAAACATGGCTGCAGCAGTTCCTCGGGACCAAATGGGAACCAATACAATTCAAGACAATGGTGATAAATATGCCATAAAGCAGAAGCCTCAAAATAAACAGTAGCACGACTGCGTGAAAATGAATCACACATTATCGTCACAATCGATCTGAAAATTCAGATCCCGTAATTATATAGATGAATATAAGTGAAGAAAGGTTTGATGCTGAAATAGCATGTAATCTATTTACCTTATCATTACTGTCAAATCATCAGATAACCAGAGGGCGAGAGGTGAGCCGCCTTGGCCTGAACATTACAGAGGTCAGAATCAAACGAAAGACAGGGCTCCCCATGAGTTTTTGTTTAAAGAGTACTGTACTCCCTCCGTGGGGTTTTAAAGGGTAAGCTTACACCCTCCCCCCCCCCAAGACACACAACACACCGCGTCGTTTTAGAGGGTTTATCTCTGAATAGCTTCCGAAATTCAACACACTCCGCATGCTTGTGGTAGGCTTAATAATCATGCCTTGCAAGGGCTGACTTTTGAAAATTAAACTTGTTGACTCTGGGTTTCTCACGGACAATATCACGTTTGCAACGGAACAAATGCTGCAAGACATCCCACCATTTTCAAACGCGAATCAACTGAGCTCTCGTGAACTTTTGTTGCCGTGTAGGCAAACGTCCAGTTAAAACTTTTGTTTGGGTATGCGTACCCCCAATGTGAATTTTTTGTTGAGTATTTTTGAGTTTTATTGCGTATACTACGCACATATGCACAGCATGGGAAGCCCTGGAAAGAGTGTCAGACGCTGACTTTAAGAGAATATCGTTCTTCCACCTTCTCAGCTTATTTCAGGAAAAAACGACGACCACCACCACCACCACCACCACCGTCGTGGTCTTTGCCATTCTCTGCCTCCAGCGTGACAGAGAAGAACCCCTACAAACCTTTCGACTGAACAGCCACCAATGTTTGCTGCAAGAATTACACGGGACTCATTTGGCATTATTGTTCCGTACACAGACACAGCAAGACAAAATGCTGGCTTCTAAAAAGCGCTAGAAGCCCCAAGACAAAATAATGTCGCCAGAAACTGCGACCTCGGCCCATTATTTGCCAACTTGCACTTTCACTCGCCGCTCGGCGAAGGACTTTCCTTGAAAGCTTTCCATTTCCCGCTCACTTTGCCGAGACGGGCGTCCAGTTCTGATTAAAGGTACCTGCCCAAAATAGTGCCAGCTCTGCAAAGCAGCACGGAGTGCAAAACAGAGCAACCTGATTGGCTATCACGATAGGCGCTGCCTCATTTCACCTTACGTGATTGCCTATAGCTACAATAATTGGAACGCGGCACTATTCCCAGGCTATGCTGACACTGTGGCAAACGGCTCTGACAAGCCGGCACACGCTGTAATCTTGCAAGTGCCAGATTGACTAATGGGTCTCTCTTTCGCGCTTGCATGCGAACACCACAGGCATGTATGTGTGTGTGTGTGTGCGCGCACGTGCGAGCAAGCTCACGATTGACGCATATGAGAGAAGGTGCGGGTGCTTAAAAAGGGCAAGAAAAAAAAAAGACGAAAGTGCAGAGATGGGGGGGGGGGGGGGGACGAACAATCAAATCGAAGACAGTAATTCAGCCAACCTTATTACGACAGCACCAAGACGTATAGACAAGGAGTGATAACTGTAGCGTTTTATTGGGTGAGCTGGAGTTTGGGGAAGAGAGCCGTAATGTAGGCCCCTAAAGCTAACCCCCCTTTTCAATCAAAAGGGACACGACCAGATAATTCAACACATTTATTGAACTACGAACATAAAAGGATAGCAGAGGAAGGAAAGAGGTGGATAAACAAAGATGTAATAGTGCGTGTGTGTGTAGTAATAGTAAGTGAGGTATATCACAAATCTCAGCACAGGAAGTGAAATAACCAGAGTACAATTAAACTAATACAATTCGTAAAAACTACTTGCGGTGGATTATAATCCAATCAGGAACAGAATAATCAACACAGTGTATGTTCACACTTAATAGTGGTCCGCAGTCGTAGTCCGTACGGAAGAAGACAGTATCTGACAGTAGACTCGGAACGCAGAAATGCGAAGTCCGGTCAGTAGAGCGTAGACCCAGGAAGAACAGAATGCAGAGTCAAAGACGCACTGAAGACCCAGCGACGCCTTCGACAGAGATTCACAGCAGATCGACCTGGTTCTCGTATGGATTCCCGGAACGATAAACAGCGTAGTAAAGAGTTCGGTTTGGTACCCTTGGAGTGTCCTTGACCAACCGTCACAGGATACACTCCTCGCTCCTCGTAGATCCTTGATCTAGAGGAACGTCCAATCACAACTAGTGGAAAATGTTTTCCTTGGCTGCTCATTCGTAGTCTACTACTAGACTAACAGCGTCGAGTTGCAGGAACATGGAGAAACATCACTGACTGCTTACACTGTTAGGTTCTCTACGCATCGATGGCCTAACAACGTTCTTGCCTCTTTCAGAACACGAGAAAGTTGACAAAAGGTCTCGCCGTGGAAGTGCTCAATAACTTCCCACGATGAGAAACAAGCGGATTCAGTTATACCACAAATAGTTTGATAAATTGCTATACGGGGCTAGCCCACAGCGAGGAACATAGCAACGGTTGATCGTTACAGCTTCACAAACTAGTAATACGTCTGACCTCCCCGCTGCCTCCGACTAGACTCCACGAGATCCTTTCATTCCCATGTCAACCAAAATTTCCCTCTTCCCATTGGCTGGAGAAGACTGAATCTTACGCGTTTTGATAATGAAAAATGACTTACTCCTATATCTACGTACTGTTTCTGCGTCACTAACGTTGTCAACTTTCTTGAATGAAAAGTTACAACACTATGTGAACATACAGTAAGAGAAACAAGGTTCTTAACAATAGCGCTGTGGAAACCTTCTACAACGTAACAGTAACCAACGGCGGATAAGACCAGACAGAACGTGATAGTGTATAGTGTCTTACTATGTGTGTGTGTGCGTGTGCGCACGCGTGTGTGCGTGCTTGCGTATGTTCTATGCAGCGTCTATCCATACATAACATGCAAACATGCAGATGTATATGAATACGTATATGCGTGAGCGTGTATCTGAATGCACGGGCGCTCCCGTCTAGTAAGCACGATGTGGCAGAGGCAACGTGCCACGCGCCAGTGAAGCGAAGTTGTCCCCCTTCAAAGAGAACCCTGCTCCTCGGCATTTGGTGCCAGAAGAGGCTGTGACCCATGTTCATCTACTCAACAAAAACAAAATGTTCCTCGCCGCTATCAACATGCCGGCCACTAGGAGTAATGGAATGAAATACCTGAAGTATGTTATCACGACACACTATGCTTCACATCCATCTCGCACTACCAACACCAGCGTCGAACATTCCTCAACGTGTCGTTCCACAGCTAACGTCAAGGCAGCCTCTAATGGTCACATGTTTGCTGAGCAGATTTCAGCAAAAACGTCAAATAGCACTTGCACTACTCTTTGACCCGCAGCCAACACGCTGTCCGTCCCGCCATCTGTCAAAACACTACGCTCCTACAGAAGCACATATGTTCAGAGGAAGAGGGCAAGCTAGCAAGCAGACGTTTCCTAGTCGGACTCAGAATATACAATCTTCGGTTTAATAAGACCCAGTGGTAAGATTCCAGAGAGAGAGAGGGAGAGAGGTATATACAGAATCTATAAGGCGCTCTCACTCTCCCGACACTCTCACTAATTGCACGAAACGAATAAACTGCTTCACAGAGGTCATCTATTGGCAGTGCTATCAGCATGCAGATTACAGGATTTAAAGAATAAGAGCAGGGAAGTGGGGGCTGAGGATGCATGAAGGGGGATAAACAAAATGATAAAGTGATTCACGAAGACGAAAAAGCCATCAGTCCATGTAACCTGCTAATATTTCCATTTTCATCCATTCATCCTCTCCCCAAAGCACCTATCCACTCATTCACTGGCCCACCCGCCCACCATAACAATATCCGTCCGTCCGTCCATGACCAGCCACACTCACTTGCGGAACTCCTCTTGCAGCGCCTGCAGTCGTGCCCGGCAGGTGTCGCTTTCCACGCGCATCTCATGGAGACGCTGCTCTGTGTCCCCGCGCAGCATCCTCTCGCGCTCCAGCTCCTTCATCACCCCCTCCCGCCAGTCCCGCTGGAACAGAAGACACAAAACTCAAGTCAGAATAAAAACATGCATGCCATCCTTAACCAGCCCCCTCCCCTCCCTCCACCTGAGGTCCTGGAACACATTCCTCTACCCCTAGTCCCGCTGTAACAACAGCGCATGTCAAAATACTCAGGTGAACATAAACACGCACACCATCCTCCATTAACCCCTCATTTCTCTCCTCCTTCACGAAAACCCTGTGCGACAACACGTCAAAAGGTTCACATAAGCAGTAGTAAGCTGGCTGCTTGGTTGCCTAAACACGGAACGTATAACGAAGGCTGAATGTTGAAGAGTAGTGAAAGATTTTTTTCTGAGGGTGGGCGGGTGAGACGGTAGGGTGAGGGAAGGCAGAGTACTAGAAGAGAACCAGCCGTGGACAGATTCCTTGTCCAGACAGAAAGTATAAGAGCCAATCAAAGAACTGGAACCAACGAATCCTGTCTCCACAAGGGCGCGTTGCCTCCTTACGAGGGTTGCTGCACGGCAACACTGCATTTTTTGGGGTTCAAAACGCTTTTCTGAAGCGTGTCAATCCTTACATGCTCACCCCCCTCTTCCCACCCTACTCTTCTGTTCGGAGAGAAGCATTCACGGAACCCGAGAAAAGCTAGCACTATTTGTATTTTTCCTATTCCTAGATTCCAAGGACACATCGCCAAAGGCCAGTATTAGCCCAAAACATTTGCTATCTGCGCCTGAGGCCTCGTGATGATAGTTGGGGTGGGGGTGGGGGTTAACAGAAGCGTCAGGCTAAAACGCCGGTGTCTGAGCCAAAGCACCGGTTACTTTGTTTTATCCTGGGGAGGGGGGGGCTGGAGGGCAACACACTACCACACGAACAGCTCGATAATTTGATGCCAGACACGGACCGGACGTCCAGCCCAGGCCGGGGAAGAACGTGGCGAGTGTGGCAAACTAAGCGGCAGGTGACAGAAGACCTGTCAGATTGATTTCATTTGCCTCCTCGCGCTGGCCTCCCGAGCCGCCACTGACCGTGACTCCAGCTGGAAGAGCGGACGAGAGACCGCCTGGCCTGACAGCGGGGCGGGCTGCTGCTCAGCATCATCTGGACAACGACAGAGGCATCAGCTGCACGCCGACTGATGTTGCACGCTCGAGCGTTAACACCATGATCATCGCCGCCTGGCCCAACACAGACCGCCTCGGTGGTCTAGTGGTTAAGGACTCCGCTTCCGAGGCGGGAGGTCGGTGGTTCGCATCCCTGGCGAGTCATCTTGAAAAATGTGCAATCTTCCCTGCCAGACGCTTGGTAGTATAGGAACAGTACTAGTTGGCCCGGTGTCAGTATAATGTGACTGGGTGGGATTGTCGCCTGTGTTGCGACAGCAGTCCCACGTGTTGCAACACGTAAACATCGCACCTCGTTTGCGGCGGGACGTTAAGCAACAACAACCACCAGGATGGACGCTCCCGAACTTGCCCTGCGTGAATAAAGAGCGTCATTTTACCCTACCGTCACTCGCTGCAACAGCAGAATATGGGTTGAAAGGATTCACCTTGTGAAGAGAAATCAATTATCCTACGACAAGACCGGTATGGGGCAAGACGACGAGTTACAAGGTTACGGGAGGCACATGCCGGTATAATTCCAAGTCTTCTGTTTCCATCCAGAAACATGACCTCGCTGCTCCACAGCGTCCAACTACTTTTGGTACACCAAACATCACGTTAAAAATAAAGTAGGAGGAGGATAGGGGGGGGGGGGCGTGACTGCTCGTATTTCGTTATGATTCGCAGACGTGCAAACGTGTCGGTAGCATTACAAGACAAATGAAGACTACCTTTTTGAGTAGATATTAACACTAACAACAGACCCCAGGGTTATCTGTAGCCCGCGGATATGTGCATATTACTACAAACACCTCCGGCAAGCATCTTGAGAGAAACAGCCCCACTGCTTATTTGCTCTTTTGTTTTTCTTCCAGTCTCCCTCATCGTTCTTTATATACTAGCTGGATGGCTGGTAGGCAGACAGGAAGGTAGGCAGGCAAGTGGGTTGGTAGTTTATTTTGAAGGAGTAACGCATTTCGCACCATGGAGAGGGGGGTTGGGGGAGGTGGTGGAACCGGCAGCCTAGGACACACGAGTCCAATGCTCTAACCACCGAGTTATCCAGCCCCACCCCCACCCCATGACACACTCGCTTGTCCCAAACTTCTGATTTGTTGCACTCGTGAAAAATCTACGGTACCCTGCGGTACTCTCCCTTGACATCCCATCAATAAGGAAGCACAAATATATGGAAGGATTTTAAGGGGACGCTGGGCAAAGATCAGTGCAAAGGGTAGGTCGAGACTCAGCAGTTTTGTTGGCAGCGTCTGCCGATGCCTTCAGGTGACGAAGAGCACTCCTCTCCCTTCTTTCCCTTACGAAGACCCTTCCCGCAGTGTTGAGCACTTCTTTATCAAACAGAATGGCTGCTAGCTGCTGGAGTCCACTTGACTGACAGTGTTTACCAAGCAATCACGGTGATTGGTGGCGCTGGTACAGCACCCTTCGCCTCAATGTCACTCCAGGCCATCGTGCAGAAGCTCAGCCATGTACGCAGCACGTTATGCCGCCACCGTACCCTCTTGGTTCGCCTCTCCTTTGCCCTGCCCTCCCCAGTCTCTCGCCCTAAGGACAGGCGACCTGATCAAGGTTTGCTGTGACTGACCGCACACAGACTAATACTGTCCCGCACGAGTACCACAAACTGGTGGACAGCAGATCGATGACTTAACAGTCACGTGCATATAGGGTACAAATGGGGGCTTTGCGGGCCCCCTCCCGCCCCGTCCTCAGCTCTTGGGTTCTATGCCCGATGTCGCCACAAAGGAGCTTACTTTTTCTCTTAACACGTGGTTCTTGTGCTCGTTCCACACGACCGCCGTTGAGGACGACATATGCGTAGGTGGAAGGTAATCACTGTGTTACTTATGGTTTTCATATAACTATGACCCGTGACCTGAGGCCCCCCCATCCACCTACAATCTCCCCACAAATAAAGTATCACAGACTCCGTAATACAGTAAAGAAAAAAGAGAATATTATTTACAGATGGCGAGTATTTGCAGACTGAAATATCTAGGCTCATAATAGCGATGATTCACGCTCTTCTTTCAGGGTCAGCTAACAAAATAATTTCCTCCCATCACCTACCCTCCTAAACACAAGATCAAACACGCACCTGATTCATCCGCACACACACTATGACCACGAGTTGAACACACAACACTCGTGAGCTGGTCGTTTGCATAGTCCGCACAACGTTACAGTCTGTATCACGGTGCAACCCTCTCTGCTGTCCTAAACGTCGACGTGTCAGAAAGTCCTCCTGGCTGCTCCATGGTAACAGCAGACTCGCGCAGTGGAGCTCTCCTCTGTGTTCTTTGCCACTGGACACAACGCTTGCTCAGGACTGTAAGCATTCCTATTGACGTCATACAGCCACCCAGAGGGACATTTCTTGGTCGACCTTCGACCTCTGAACTCGCTCCACTAGGGATCAGTTACACACAGCCACTCAAGGTCGGATCCCCCGACTTCACGTTCTGCAGCAGACGCAAGTGCCAAGGGTCGCCCACCAGTCTTAGGGGACGCAACAACCCCGAAGAGTACCTTGCACTACAGCCCCTGGTTTGCTCAATGTCACTGTCAGAGACCATACAATTAGGAACCAGCTACGCGAGGCTACCCTACGTTCAAGGCGTCTCGCAGTACGACCTGTCCTGACGCCGGTTCATCACGCTGCTCGGCTGGCCTACGGCCGGCGTCATCTGGCTTGGACACCTCAGAAGGACAGAGTTCTCTTCACCGATGAGTCCCGGTTTGCCAGATTGTTTCACGATGGCAGAATCCGCACTGACCGGATCTTACCCGACAGAACACCCGTGTGATGTGCTGAGACGCTGCCCGGAGCCAAATCTGTCACTGTCAGGTGACCTTAACTAGCCCTCCTGTTGCTCCAGCAGAAGCGGTAGACGATCCCGCAAACGACTATGGGGACACTGGCTCAGTCCAAGCGACAACGGTGCTTTGCGTGCACGCAGGCCAGTTGAGGGCACACACGTTTTTGACATTATTCCGTGCTGCACCTGCTCTACCTTTTGTATACGTAGATTGTGTCCTTTATGACAGGGAGTCTAGTTGATTCAATAAAAATAGTACATTAAATCTGTTGTTTGTTGCATTTATAAATGCTTCAGCTTCATTGTGATTAACGGTTTGTGTTCTGGCATTATGTAGCATTGGTGTTTCAATTCTTTTGAGCAGTATATTTAAGGAAATCGTAACAGAAAAAGCGAGAACACTTCAGAAAGACAGACGCCATGGACAAATTTAACACTCCCGCCGTTCACAGAGGGGGAAAAACACCGATAACGTATGCGCTGTGTATGGGAGGGGGAGAGTACAGGGTTAAGAGGCAAGGGGAACTATATACAGGCAGTTCTGAAGGCAAACTTAGAGTGGTCTACGCGACAACACTACGACCCGGCTATGTGTGACAGATGATCCAGCGTTTTCTGCCGGCGTCTGCAAACCATCAAGCCGTCCCATTCATCTTTATTCGTCGCTCCGTGTGAAGGTCAGAAAAGCTTACCGAAAGAGGTCTGTGCTTTCAAACTAGACAAAGCAAGTTCTCTGATTAATCCCTCTCATCAATCACCAGCCTGCAGCCCGTGCAAGAGTGATCAGAGCTTCTCAATAAACGTCTTGACCTGTGAGGGCTTCATCTGCTCAAGAACTACAGGATTTTAAAAAAAAACATCTTTCGCGTTGACACAAATCTGCCAATCAAAAATTTGAGAATCTGTGGGGTGGGGTGGGCAGTCCGTTTGTGGCCTAAGGTCCTGAAAAACCTTGGGTGGCATTCGTATGTCGTATAGTATGGTAATTATTCCTCTGAACATCGTACACACTATCGACACTATCTGCCCTCTCCTCTACCAGCCCTCGAAGTCTGCTGAGCTCACGTTCTCGCCCAGCCCGCCAGAAATGACACACACACACACACGACTCACGGGTCGAAATCTGATTTTTGTTTCAACGTTACGACTCTGTGCCCAACCCCGGAGTCCCTCTCTGCAGATTACCAACAATATTTGATAAGCACATCCCTCTGCCACTGTGTGACCATCAGATAGTCAAATCCCGATCATGCATTTTAAGATCCTTAACTATAAACCACAGTGAATTCTTGATTTCAAACATCAGGGCAAGTGGAAACTGTTTTAAGAGATGTTCATCACAGAGTAGAAAACGTTCTTAAATGAAGTTCATTACAGAATAACAACTGCCAAACTTTAAGCGGAACGCTTCCTTCCTTCCACGAGATATAAGCTTTCAAATGGCGACATTCTCAGGCAGATCCAAAAGTAGCCAGAATGCCACATCAGAATGCCATGCTGATGACGCGTGCGCATTAACCATTTCCCAGTTCTCGCTCACTATAGTATTGACAAGGAATGAAGTATCTAGGTTCCAGTGCGGTATCAGAGTTTTAACATCCTTGTGGGGACTTAGAGAGCTACACATATAAAGAACCAAGTCTACATTATTCTTCAAATCTTTCTCTTAGTTTATTAAACTAATACTAGTCATTTGAAAGGATTTTGCACTTGAGGTTGGTCTAGAAAAACCAATATAACTTTTGACTCTGAATCAGCCACAAATGACTTGTCGCACTTCTGGGTTAGTGCATTTTAGTGATGTAAGTGTGGGTGAGGAATTGGTGGAAGGTTAGTCTTGAGGCGACGTCTCAACGGAGCATGAGTAACTTTATGCAGATGTTAAGCAGGGGGTGCCGCTTCTACACCTACATTCCACGCGTCGTTAACACGCTGACGACGGCTTGCGCGTACATTCGCAGTTTAATCGCCTCTAATAATGAAGTTCATCTAGGGTCAACTCACGATGGTAACGACGAACGACATCACGATGACGGCGGCAGTGATGGTCGTTCCAGCTTCTGCCTCACAAAAAAGACACAGTGACGAAATAATCCTTGAAGATCGAGGGAGGGGATATCAGCTCTGCGATGACAAAATTTATTAACTCACCCCAGTCCCTTTACCGCCACCGCCACCAACACCACGACCATGCACTGCCATATGATCACTGTCCGTATGCGCTGTCCCAGGGCTTTCAAGTCAGCCATTTGATCACGCGACGACTAAGTGCCAACATGCGACGATATCACATGGCTTCAGCGGGAAACCTAAAAGGAAACTGTCTGGTATGTAACTTTCCGCCGAATGAATGGATTGTGAAATTTTAAAAAGAAAGAGAGACAGAACGAACGAACGAACGAAAGAAAGAACCTGCCTGAGCCGATGATGTCATTACTAACTAGGATGCCGCGCGCTTGCGCAATCCTCCAACAAGGCGGAGCACACCCTTCTTCGTCTCTTGTGTTTCGCACACAATGCAGGTCAGTACAACAGCAACAGCTAAAGGGATTCTACAGGTGCGAGTGACGCGAGCTACGCACAGCAGTTACGTAAGAGCTCTGACAGTCGACCGTCGTACCTTTGCCGTTCTTTGCAAGCATCGTTCGCTTTCCTCGCGTCCACAAAATCCCTTTCTTACCATACTTTAACGAGAATCTCAAGCACACCCCTCCTCCCTTACCGACGCAACGCCGCAGTGGGCACTGGGGTGGTGTGAGAGCAAAAAGGTTCACAAGGAGACGAAAGCCACACCAGGTGACCCTGGAGGTGCTTACACCAGGCACCCAGTTCTTGCCAGCCTGCCGACAGGCCTTCTGCTATCCTCCTGCCGGTGCTGACCAGGGATCGTTCTGAGGACGGCCACAGTCGGGGCCTGTCACCGACAAACACAGCGCAGGTACGACAGACCTACCGCAGGGATTTCCTTCATCTTCTAACAAGAGTGCGTCTCAGCTGTTTTCCAAATCTCCCCTACTCTCCAGCCCCGAAGGAAGAGCAGGAGGAGGACTGAAAGGAACATAAAATGTGTCAACGCAAAAATGAATCAGCAAGGGACTAAATGGTTCGATAAGACCACGAGAAACAACCGACAGCTGAGAGAGAGAGAGGTGGGATGAATATCTGGGAGGAAGGGATAAGAGTTGCTATAAGGCGATGGGTGTGCAACGGTAAACGCCCAGTCCTGTACAGCTTCTGTTTTCTCTCCAGGGACCGGCGTGTCTATCGTCATAACGGTGCGTGCATCCCCAACCCCGCGGTGTGTGTGTGGGGGGGGGGGGCCTCGTGGTCCCCGGTAACGCACTGCATCGCACCGAAATCTATAGGAAGCTCCCCTCCCGGCCCACCACCTTCCGGAACGCTAAGTCGGACCCATCAGCCTCCCCTAGCCTAGCGCAGGCTCTCTATCTGCACGCCGCGAGTCCGAGATTGCAGAGATGCCGATGAGGAACTACAGGTAGGCTAATACGAAGCCACGCGCCGCTAGCAGCTAGCTATCTGTTCACTTCTAAGACCGCACCGCTGGGCCATGACGTTACACGGAGAGGCTAACCAAATCGAGGCACTGCGTTACTGGAAGTGAACCTAGGCAGAGGGCACCCATAGTATACCTGCAACATCTTTTACAGAAGGAACACTTCCTGTCGCCAAAGCATTCGTATCTTCTTCCCATGCTGAAAGATGTCCGTAGAATTCCACGAGCTCAGCAGCCCGGGCAAGTTTCATAGATGGGAGACAGAAACCCTCGCTGAAATCCTCACAGGCTTGGGTTGCACAGACCTTATCTCTGACGTTCATAAAACAGGCGTACGGCCCATTTCCCCGAAGCATTTTACGTGCGTGAGTTGCACGGGACTTCGTATCTGTCGTTCATAAAAGACATGTTCATCCTGCGCACTTCACATGCACGAGTTGGATCCTGTCGTTCACCCTGTCGCAGGCCTTGTGTGTGCAAATGAAGTTGGAATGCTTGTGTGACAAACATCAGGAAAATCCTGTTATTCTTCTCTAGTTAAAGAAAAAAAGGAGAAAGAAGTAGGCAAGTGGTTCGTTAACTTGAGGTCACCTGTATCATGTCGGGCTAGAGGGTGACGGGGTGAGGAGGTGAGGGGAGGCGTTGGGGTAGACGCAAGACGCAAGGGGAGGAGTCCAGAGTACCCAAAGAAAACCCGTCCTACGGTCGACGATAAACAGATACCACATGCAGATAAAGCACACGAACGGGGCATGATGGGCATGGGATTCAAACCCTCTACCCTTGATCGGTATAGGTGGCAAGCACGCGTCTACGCGTCATCCCTATGCTGCAGGCTGCCCAGAGTGAGCAGCTGAGGCGGGGTGCGGAAGCGCACCTTCTATGGGTTAGATGAGCCTTCGTATCGGATCTTCCGATCATAAAAGTAGTCGTAACTAGAGGGATGTACCAGTTTTACCACAGTCGGATTTTCGCTATTCGGCCTATCGAGTGTTTGTATTTTTAGGAGGCCAAATACAAATAGGAACTAGTAATAAAGACACCGAAACGGGAGCACTTCCAACAGTACTATATATTTCATATCATTTTTATAAACCTTTAGCTACAATTATTAACACAATTATCCATCATAAGCACTGCATCTCCCAGCTGGGTCTGCCATCCGCGACTGAACAGTAAATCTGGCGCCCCCCCTCCCCCGCCCCAAAAATACACATTTAAATATTCATATTTTAAATTTTCGAAAGATTTTTTCGACTACGAATATTCGCATTTTATTATTATTCGGCCGAATACGAATTTGATTTAGATATTTAGTACCGCTCCGTTTGTTACGGACGAAAAAACTTGTATGTCGTGGTCTTTAAACCCGCTCTCTCTAAGCACCTGAGGTGGAAGTCGACGCGTGGACTGGAGAAATGAAAGCCCGCGCAATCCTGGCCCAGATCTGACCGCCAGCGGGACGCGTGCAAATGAACAAGCATGATTCAGACGCAGCCGTTTGTCGAAACGGAAGAATCAGCGCATTATCCCATTACAAAAGCTCCCTCACCGAGACCGTTGTGTAAAGCACCCACACGTAGTAGAATGCACGCATTGTTTAAATACTCCCGCTCATCACGTAAGACGGCTTACCCATTCTTTAAAACAAGCTCAACTCTGTTTTGCATCCCAAGCTAATATACTAATGCCCCGTTGTACACAGCTAGCAAAAATCGTCTATTCATTTCGATAATCTGCTTGCCCTGAACAACGCATGCACTTATTATAGAGTGTGCCTCGAGAAACAGTAACTTTCTATGAAGCCTACTTGATTGTTATGGGCATTCTTAAACTATCTTCAAGTCACATCCGCATATACTCATATACCTTCCATAATGTAGTTCTTTTCCGCCTAAGGACATTTTGTCTACTCTTTCTGTACAGGCTACTTCTTCCTATTTTAAAAAGAAAAAGTTTTATAATTGAGAGAATCCAAGACCTGTACGAATGAAGCTATGCATATGGTTTCCTCGCGAAAAGTCACACCCATTACCGCCCCTCCACATGCTGAAACACAACTGCTTTCGCAACCGCCTGCACACCAACGTGCAACTACTTACACATTCAACATACGGACAACACCAACATTAACGACATGCAAGCGCGTGTGTACGCAAATAAATCGAATCAACACAAACACGCAAGTTTGTGCACCCACACGCGCAAGCACGCACACTACACTGCGCAAACACACCTGCTTACACAGCGCGAGTACACCTGCTTACAATGCTGAACAAACACGTGGACAAGCCAATGGACACATCTAACTATACGTCCCCATGAGGAGATTAGCGCAAACCCATGCACGCACACACGCGCAGGATACTCACGGAAACATGTTCTGTCCTCTTGTATCCACTTGCTAATTAACGCCAGTGGCCAGTCGGTGTTTTGCAGTCTATCTTCCAGGAGACACAGAAAAAGGTTTCTCGAACATCGCAGGCAGGCGACCAAACAGAAACGAACAGCATCCCTTCAGTTTTGTTCCGCCCGCCACACACCACGTCACTCGCAAACTACGCCGCCTGCACCCGTAGTATTCGACTTCTGTGGTTTCATAACACCACTCGCACACGGATCAAGCCAGCAGCAGCAGCAGCAGCAGCGGCAGAACGGCAGGCCCGGTCCCCCCTATCCCCCTACACACTCCGTTCTGTCGCTACACATGCCCGTCAGAGGCCCGTGACCATCGCATACCGCCCGCCCGCTCGCCAGCCCGTGGTTCAGCGCTCTGCTGCTGCCATCGGTAACGACAACCTCAACCATCACCATCACCGCCCGCAACTACAGAAGATGGAATGTTGGCGATTTGTATGTAGGTTAACGTGTCAGTGAAACTGTCTTACAATATCAACATGCGCTTTGTACAGCACCAGCCTGTTTATAATATGTGCACATTATCTACGCGCGAAAGGTTTAATCGGTATTGTTTTCTACTCCTTCAAAGAAAACAGCGCTGGCTGATTTCATCTCTGCTCTTCAGGCATGTTCTCCCTAGAGGTTATCTATCACTGGCATGCTCCGATGACGAACCTGTGTGGTCCTAAAATTAGCCAGCGCCAAACGATAAGCGGGTGGGGGTGGGGAAGAAAAAAGCCATACCCCAAGATTCTTGCGATGCAGAGTGCACTTTTCCCCTCGAGGTATTTGTATCGAGCACTGACGCAGGTACGAAGTCCCTGATGTGCAGCACTCGGCGATAAACACCACAGCTATAGATGCCGCGCGGCCAGTCCGCTCTAGAAAGCGAGGCGCGCGGCACTAGGCGATAAACACCACGGCTACAGATGCCGCGCGGCCAGTCCGCCGCAGAAGGCGCCGTGCGCGGCACTTAACGATAAACACCACAGCTACAGATGCCGCGCGGCCAGGCCGGCGCAGAAGGCGCTATGCGAGGCACTCAGCAAAAATCACTATAGCTACAGATACCTTGCGGACAGTCCGCTCTAAAAGTCTGCCACTGCATTTCGCTCCACTGACGATCACTCTGCTGAGCACGTCTCCTTCTTACAGACTTCTTACTGTGAACAATGGTACACACGACTAACACTCGTGCAGACTAGCAATCCCGCACACATACGCATAAATGCGTGCGCTGCCAGACGCGCATATACAAAGACCTCCAATTATATCGATGTATATGCAAAGGTCGAAATTCTGGTTCTGACCAAACTCCTCATGATCACTTACTGGGGAATTTTTATTTCGCTTAACGCGTGATCTCCTGTGCCGACTCTCACTACCGACGACAAGAGAACGACAAGACGTCGACAGAACAAAACACTGTATTACTTATGTAAAGATGGTTATAACACAAGCATTAATAGCGAGACAATGAAGTTCGTGAAAGGAAGCTGATCGCGCGAAGAAACGCACAAAATACGTCACATAGAAGTGACAGTCCACACTACAGTTGGTACAATAAAAGGGGGCCCCATTTCTCTCTATCTCCAGCCACTTGTTTCTGTTCTACGCCAGTGGCTACAGTCATCAAGCAGCAGGTTACCAGGTGTGAAATGGCTGCTGGGCTAGGTCAGCTTAGCTCTTAATCCCTGCATAAGCATTGCAGTAACAGGGTATAACCCAAAGTCGTAACATAAACATCAAACAACATTAATGCAGATTAATTATATAGAAGTCTATGATACAAATTATTAGTCATACCAGACCCAAAACGTGACAAAGCTCTAGACCAGTGTGACATTCTGGAAATTTTTATTTCAAAGGTTGAGAGCGACACGGGGAACAGAAAGAGGGATCTTCTTTCTACACAAGTCTGCACAAAACCGCCCGCTATTCATTAATGAGTACGGATGAAATTCTCTCATAATCTTCCTACGCTACACGATCTCTAATTCTGTGGCCAATAGGAAGATGGAATGACGAGTAAGCACGCGCGCGCGCATGCCTCAAACGCACACTACGCAATGACTTGCATACACAGCTATGCCCCCAAGTCGCATTGGCACACGGCGACACGCGTGTTCGCTCGCACATGCTGTTTGTTTAAGCACAATAGCTAGGGAAATATTCTCCGGAATATGCCTGTGATGTCTAAAGCGAGCCCTCTAAGATGGTAAAAATGGCGCACCCTGTATGATTTATCGCAGAACACCTGGTGCAAATACTATGCCTGCTTGTTTTAATGCCCTCTTCGTGAGGGACGGCAGCGCAGTCTGCAGTGCGAGGATACAGCAAAGCGGAGACTGGCGAATCCGGCAGGCCACACGCGCTTTCGGCAGCCACACACGAGATTCATTAAAAACATCTGCCTGGGATACATACTACATGCGCAATCTTAGCTGCAAATAAACGCATTCTCTTTTCGAGTTCCCCCTCCCTCAACCTTTAACGCTTACAAAGTAACTTCGTCAAAAAAAAAAAAACAAAACAAAAAACAGCCCAACCAGCAGTTGCTCAGCTGAAAAGAACAACGGCCCCTTGCATGTCGCCCTTTCATATTGGTTTGAACCGTCAACCTCATGGGGTCACATCCCGCTACCTTTCTTTCTCAAATGCAGTTCGTGTGCACGCATCAGCATTCTGCAAAATCAGCCCCCCCCACCCACCACCACGAACCTCTAATTTGATCTCTGCCTTGTACACTGTATCTCCTATCTGAACTCTCATCTACTTCCCACCACACAACCCTCCATCCCCACAGCCAGCGAAATCTAAATGCGCCAGGAGCTACACACGAATACCTGGCCACCGAAGACCGGACGTGGAGCCACCACTGTACATGCTTCGGTGCGCCAACCGCCACATCGGACCTGATAGGTGGCGCAGTTACGCAAGAACGAACTCCATGCGCAGTGCAGTGCTGCAGTGCCTGCTATCGACAGCAACAGACACTTGATAGCGCCACATGAGGCTTCCTCAAGACAGCGGACTGCCTAGTTGGTCTAGTGGTTAAGGCGTCCGCTTTCGAGCCGGAAGGTCGGTGGTTCGCGACAACAGTCCCACGTGTGGCAGCACGATCACTTTGTCTAAGCAGCACCGTCCTGATATGAACTTAGTTTGCGAACGGTCCCATTCTTCTCTGAATTTCGTATCTCTGAGCAAAGTTCCCAGCACCCACTGCCAACACCTGTAGTTTACCGCAGTAGGCAGATACATGTACTAGCGAGATTTTGCCGGATTGGGCAAATGTGTACCTGATCGTGAATTTGCCGGATCTGCAGGTCAGTCTTTACACGCGGTCAATCTTCAGTCGTGCACACCGAACAGAAGACTTGAACGAAGTAGCCCGATCACACCGTAAAAGTGAGGCGAATTACACGGGAGGGGCAGGGGGTTATCAGCTAAGACATCAAACGTCTGTCAGCTAACGAACTCCTTGAAGTCCAAACCAGAACCACAGGAACCTGTAGAATTACACCCACGCACATGGCCTCGGCACGGGAAGATACTGGCGGGGGTTAGGGAAGCGTAGTGCCCCGATAAACAGCCTTAATCATTCGGCTTCCTCACTGGAAACATCTGTAGCTTGCTTCGGGGTGCGTAGAATTTCCCGACCAGTCACAGAGGAAGCTGATTTTGTGTTTTGATGTTTCGTTAAGGTGCTCAAGCGTAGATGCGATGAGAGAGCCTACATCACGTATCTCATCCGAAGGCGCTGTGCACACTGGTACCTCAACTCGAGGAATTGCTGGACAACCTTCAGCTGCAGGAAACGGCGAAAACTAAGAGATAAGCACCAGTTCCGGCTTTTTAAATCGTTCGTTACTAAACTTAACCATCAGAAACACTGACTTATAGTTTGTCGCACCCACAAATCCCCACTGGTGTTTATCAGGACTTCCCAAAGAGTTCAAGATGAAAGGGATATCTTAAGCCCTTCTCCAAAGATGTTTTGATCTACGAATCCAAATTATACAGGGCATTTCAACTCCACGCAAATCTCGGACCACACGTGCTTCGACCCATGTTGCTGTGTTATCAGCAAGGCAGCAAAATGGGGATGACCACGATGGCGGTGGGCAGTAAAACAGCGGCAACACGTGCACGCCACTGATGTAGAGGATCCTATATGTTCAGATCCGTGTGACGCACACTTTCTTTCTCTGCACGTGGCAACTAATCACAGAACAGGCGGTCGGAGGTTTTCTCTGGGTACCTTGTATTGCTCGCGCCGTTCCTCCTTTACCAGCACCCTTCATCACCATCTCCCTGCCTACATCTGTCATGATAACATTTCTTGCTGGCATGACGTTAAACAACTTTGGTTTCAAAGACTAAACAAACTGCCATTTAGGGGCATCATCTCCAAACCAAACGCATGGCATAATGCGTCTTCAAGAGCCCTGTTTTTTATAACTGAGGCAGGGGAGGGAAAGCCAGGTAAGGGGAGGGAACAGGCAGACAATGGGAAAACAGCCGAACTGGAGCAGTGTCGGCTTCGCGTGACAAGCAGCCTCTTAAACTGCAGTTCAATGCGGACTAGCGCGGTTACATCTTTTAACATGCTATGTGACGAACGTACTTTTGCTGTGCATGTCTTTTGGAACTCCCGCTTGCAACAGGAAGCGCGTGTACACGATGGCGTACATGTACAAGATGGAAATGATGGTCCTGGTGAGGTTGGAGAGGAGACGGATGAGAAGTACCATTTTCATGCACTTGACTAAATCCATCAAATCAACTCTTGCCGTCTGCGAACCTACGTGGTGACTTCTGACCCTTGTTTATCATAATCTCGAGAAAAGCCGCAAGTGGATCGTGAGCTCACCATCGACACGCGCAAATATCCGCGCACACCGGAACCCGAACGACGCCGAGTCCCCCCGCCCCTCACCCAAAAAAAGTCCTTTATCCCACAGCAACCAGCAGAAACAGGAGAGTAGGCAACGCGAGTAACTGCTAGGCAGAGACGTCGATGCTCTGGCACCCCCAACTGGGGTCCCCGCGTACCTTGCAGTCTCTGAAATTCGCCTCGACCCAGTACTGCATGCCCAATGCCAGGGGTCGAAGAAGGAACCGGTTCCAGATGGCTCGGCAGGTGAGATCATCCTAACGATGCGCGACTCGGCCAGCTGCACTGTCTCGGCTTGCACCTAATTCGTGTCGACGTCGACCTGATGTCGGCAGAAGGGTCACTTCTATTAAACAAGTCCCCGCGTTTTCCGCCTGCAGCATCAAGGTCTCTTAAAAAGGAGAGGTACCTGCAAAGTTGAGTCGCGCGTGATGCTATGCACTAGAATAATAAACATATTGCCACGTTGGCTTTGTAAGGTCATGTCGCTGAACAGTTACTAGATCGTCTCTGGTACACACCCAGAACCCGGACGGCTCATTGGTAGACCATCGGATTCGCATGTTGAGGTTCGAATCCAGCAGTGGTCAAAAATTGTATCCTGAAGTTAAGACATAGTGCAAACTTCATTCAGCCTTCCCCAAAACAATAAATAAGTCTATGCTGCCTCTGTGGAACAAACATCTTATTGGAGCTATCGGTCTGATCCGTGTTCAGTGTGCAGGTTGGTAACAGTGGCCATTCCTGCATCTCCCCCTCCCCATCCGTCGTTCTATGTACTAAGCTGCTAGCTTGGAGTTCAACCACCCACCCACCCAACCACGTTAAGCCACAGTTGTTTGTCTTATCCCCCCTTGTCTCCCTTCTTGCCTTTTTTTCTCGTGTTTTTCTTTATCAACAACAAAAAGGGCTTCGTTATTACAGGCCCACACACCCAAATCATTTTTCAAATAAAAACAAATATTTCGTCACAGGAAGTTAATTCTTAATTATTTACACTCATAGAAATACATGTGAAAACAGTGACGTCATAAGGGATCAAGGATGGGGTTAAGTCGTCAGGGCTGCAGAAAAACCCCGAAACACACGCTCATGAGGCGCATCTGTAGACCGACGTGACGTGTCCTCTCTCAGATGGTTAACCTGAGTTCTTTTCACCGCTTTCACTGACTCAGTCGATTCAAGTCTCGTCTCAGTTGGGGAGGGGGGAAGGTGCTCAGACATAGTTCTGACCATGATGGTTGCATTCACTCGTTATAAGCACTCTTGAAACAAGCCCCAAAGGCAAGTTCTAACTATCGACCAGTGCCTCTCTACTTATAACTTGTTAGTGCAAGTCTTTAAAGAGGACGGCGGGAACAAAAAAACGTGAAGGCGGTTAAATACGCCATCACAGTCCGCTACCACTCCTCCTTCGAGAAGCCGACGTGCTGACGGGCAAGAAAATCGATGCCTGTAAGCTGTACGGTCGGCTTAGCCAGGAAACATTTTCGGATCTTTTCCGCCATTGGACAGGTCTGGCACTGCCATCTCCAGATAGGCCACAAACGGTATCAAAGGACCACGCGAGTACACACACACACACAGAGCGCACCGCAGCTGACGGCTACACATTTAATAACTGCATATATTAATGCTTTCGTTAATTTCACCCAGGTAGCACGGACATTTTTACAAAGTAAATGCAACAACATGAACTGATCGTAAACTTCCTATTTTAAACACAAATCCACGTTCAACGATCTAGCATGCATATTTGTCCAGTTAAGAAAGGCCTTTACCAAACCACGCGTGAACCCTTGGCACTCCTTCACCTCCAGGCGTGCAAGAGGCTTTCAATCGAACTCGACGCAACGCTGCAGCTGCTCGCTGCATGCATGCATGCATGCGTGCGTGCGTGCAAGATTTCGGTGATAAACCTGAAAAAATATTTTTTAAAAAAATTTCCTCCAACCTTCCTCGCTCTCGTAAAGCTTGGACGCGACGCGATGCGATATATTAGGCTGTATGAATAATGAACATCCCCCAACGACACTTTGAAAGCTCGGGGAGTGTGTATTTGCAGCCAGCAAACAAGATTTCCATGCGGTGCGGCAGGTCCGCTGCAGCAGGTGATGTGTCCCCTACGCAGCGAATAGTCGCACGATTAACATAGGCGAGGAACGCGATACGTGCTTGGTAGTGACGTCACAGCTCATGCCGTCGACCATGTAAGCCCTGACGTCACTGCCTCACGCCACTCGCGCTCCTAGCCAACTGTGTGGTACAGCGAAACGGGTGCAGGCAAGGGACACAAATCCGGAGGCGTTTTACTGAGGCGAGAACTGCGAGTGACGCGAAGTACGTACAGCCAGAGCCTGTCACAGACGACTGCATAAGCCTACTCATCACTACCTAGTGTCACTTGCTTTCCTCGCGTCTATGAAACTCACTTCAGCTCGCCGCCAGGCACCTACTGCACCAAATGCACCGCTGCATGACTACCTGCGTACAACCCATTTGCGCTGAGCTAACGCACTGCTGGTGCAAACTATAAATACATGTAACATAATCATCCCTTTCATCCCGAGTGGAATCGAAATATCATGAACTCCTGCCAATCATCATATCCATCTTTTGAGCATCATCCTGCATTTCATGAAACAAATGCGCTAAGGCATTTAAGCTTCGTAGATCACTGTCTTTGATAATGACGACGAGAGCGGGGATAATAACAGCACTGAAAATTCATGAAGTTAACAAGAATTCAACAAGGACTGGTCGTAAAACGTCAAAATCTGTGCTATAAATATCAAGCCTGTGATTTTTCCGCCTCCCTCAACCACCCAAATCTTTTCACCTCCACCCTTCCCCGACTGCAGGCTGAAAGGCACAGGGCAAGCTGTAAATCATTTCGCACGTCGAAATTTGTTTGCATAATTGCCCGCAAGAAACAAAGTTTATGGTAATTGTCCCCTCGCTGCATATGATCAGCCCTCCTGAGAACAATGTAAACAACTTTTATAACGCCCTTTCGTCGCTGTACCCTTCGCCGCTAAGCGCTGGTGTAATCTGCGGGAATCGATAATTTAACGACACTTAATTACTCGCACGCCTCTCAATGACGGTGGCAGCTCTTCACAGGAGATTTCGAGAGGGATAAAAATATCAATGTCGATTCCAAACCCCCTCCCCCCTGCCTTTTCGAAGCCCGTTGCTCGCACGAACGTCTGTATTTGAAGCTGGTATTAAGCAGACAGCTATCAATTCCTGATTACGGATGACTGATCGCGCAATGATGGATTTTCACGCATGAAATAGTGCCTCCCTTCCGCACGCCTGTGCTGTAGGTACAAAGAGAAATATCAGAACCAGAAAGTACAGATCAAACAAAATCCCTCTGGTGGATTTTTATGTGTGAGCTAGATGGAGGGAATGGGAGAGAGGGACTTCAGTAAATGGGATCTGATAGAAGACAAGGATAGACCTGCGAAGTCTCTCCCTCGGAGGTGGCTGGCTTGCAGCGAGCTTGCAGCAGGAATCAATGACACGCCTGCAACTGATCACTCTGACCCTCTGACCCGCGACCTCACACACCAAGGAAGAGAAAACGAGCGCTGCCAGAAAGGAAATGATTCCAGCCCAGGATTTTCAGATAGCCGCCATCTCCAGCCTGGAGTTTCGGTGCGGTCCGAGATAGGGCTCCTGAGTTTCCCAACATCGCGCTCCAAAAACGAGGCTGGCTGCATTCGGGCTGCGTGTTGGCAAACGATCGGTAGGTTTTGATAGATCTCCTCAACCCGATCAGGTCATTTTTTGATTGATGGGTACGGCTGTCCATGACTCGCCGACTCTTCTGGTCAAGGCTAGCGGTTCGGCGCCCTCTGAGCCGAGCTTCAGGAACGCAAGGAATGACGATAGGTAGTGACACTAGAGCTCATAATGGTAGCATCGTTGGAGCTTTTTTTTATATACGGCACTTGGGGTCAAGCAATTTCTTCGCGTCTGTTAACACTTTCCTTTCGTCACTTTCAGTAGCCAACGTCCAATTAGTAGAATTCGTAGCGTGGGCTTGCCATATTCGCCTATTCCCTTCCCATAACTTCCGAAAGCTCTCCCAAATTCGGAAAGACGTGGTGAGACTGTAGGTAGGAACTCAGGCCAGATATCTTCAGGATTGTGGCTTCTAGCGGGCTAGTTATAAGGATGTTTGTTCTATCTATAGTTATGCTGTTTCTTTGCTATGGCACATGTTTCGTTTTACTCAGCTCTACGGGGCTTAGCTCTCGTTAGCCAAAAATCGACAGTATAATCTAACCGTCGACGTCAACTTGAGGACAGACTAACATCGATTTCTGCATCTCGGCCCAAACTGGTCTTATGTATCGCAACGCTCTTGAACAATAGATGTATCTGTAATGAACTGCACTGGCAGGACCCTATGGTTGCCTGGCAATGATGCATTAACTGAACAGTTCATCACATCGACGATATAGCAATAAAAGAAAAGAAGGCGGCAGGGGACTGACGTCTTAGTTGAAGCCTGCTGTTCCAATCAGTCAGCCCTCGCTCTTTATGCTCTGTTTACGACAGGTCGTCACCTTAAAACCAAGACGCCAGGACGGCGTTTACTGAGGGCGCAAAAACTTCACGTCAGGAGCGCGCGCGGGCGGGGTGGGACGGTAGAGAAGTCGACCACTCAGCCCCTCGAGCAGCTAGCTACATTTTTTAAACGGCAGCCAAGGGGCCAAGACAGTCGTAATTTGCCTGCTGCATGGTGGTCTCGTAACAAATAACAAGTGCCTTCCCCTCGCTTGCTGACTCACGCAGCACTGAGGCGACTCGCTGCCCGAGTGAAACGCCGCTAGCTCGAATATCCACAGGTCTCGCGGATTGCTTTTCTTCGCGGAAAATGGCTGGCTTCCACGTCTTTCCCTCTCGCCCCTTTCCCGCGCTGTCATAATACGCTAGTCTTTGCCGTGTCGATAACAGCGTTACGACTGCGGGTCATCGGCACACGCTACGCAGCTGTCCTGCTGCAAGTCGTATGGCCGACCAAATACACGTACTGCAAACTTCGTGTAGCCCGCCACACGATGAAGAAATAAACTGTTAGGAAATTGTGAAGACTTCCAGGTTGTCTAAAAGATAAAGCTGGTGTACAGCAGCGTCGAGACCTGTCATCTCCCTGAGCCCCCGACCCCTGACACGCCCCTCTTTCTCCCCTGCCTTACTTCATGACTGGAAGCGTCTGAATGCCTGAGCTGCATAAACATTCGCTGCCTAAAATGTGCGCAAAAGCAAATCTTTATAGGCAGATTTGTTCTCTCCTTTTCAAGGTTCAAAAGGTGCTAATTAATGTCAGAAGGCAAACAGGTAGCTTTTCTTTTTCATGCGACATACTTAACAGAAGGGTTATATTTTAATTTACAACATAAAATGTCTAAAATTATTTTGCAGGGGAAAAAATCAATTACGGGAACATGACTTCAGCAACAAGCAATAGAAAATTGTATCTGACATCATATTCAGGATCAGCGGTTTCAGGATCTCTCCCTCCAGCCCACGTTCACACACACGAAAAAAAAAAGGCCTCACAGTACTCCGCAGAGACTGTATTTTTCTTGAAGTCGTTGTATCCAGTACTTCTCCCACATCCTCCTGTCAAAATAAGCCCTCGTGGGGGAGGGGGTGTTAGACTGGTCTTTATTTATTTGGAAGACACGGATCGTTCGCCGCAATGTAAGGATTTATCTATAAACGAACAGGAGATACCAACGCTCAGACAGCCTAGCTCAACTTCTGGGCTGGCATGCATGAGCGTTCGTAGGTGCTCCTCCGGTCATAAGAGTGGTCGTACGGCCCATTCGCCCTGTGTATTTTACATCCACCTTTACGTATGAACAGGAAATAAGAACCCTCATGAAAGTCAGCCCTGGACATGCTCGAGAAACAGTTCGATTAGTGCCTTTTCTCCGACTTTCCCGAGGTATCACCTGTGATGCGTAAAGGTGTACTTAATGGCGCGCGCGCACACACACACACACACACATGCTAGGTAAGGTTGGGCAAAGGGAGGGGGAGGAAGGGACGAATTGCATGTTTGCACGTCTGGGCGCGCACGTCTAGGTGAGAGGCCCTGCGGGTTTAGCGTGTGTGCGTAAATTGTCTCTGTTTATCCACATGAAAATGCTTTTAACAACTCTTTCACTACTCAGCTACAGCGAAACATAATGCTTGTGTGCTTGCAAGTATCAAATAACACGCGGTCTTAACTGCGAGCAAAAAGCGGCTGGTGTTTGCCCACACACGACCTCATTAATTATAATGTCAGCGTGGACATTACTGATTAGCGAAAAGCTGTCATTGTAGATATTCCATGCATGTCAACAGCCTTAACATCTTGTTCCCTGGTATATTAACCATCTGACGATGGTATGTTATATACTGTTAAAAAGAAGTAAAAAGACCAGTTGCGTTTTGAAAGGAAGGTCACGGACGTGTGTAATTTGCAAGAACACAGCGACCGACCCTGTACATTTGGATGCACCTTGTTTCATACTGCAACGGTGAACGTCAGTGTGCATGGAAATGAGTGCTGGCGCATTCCCGCACATCACAGGAGGCAGCCAAACATGTACTTCCAAGACGCCAGACAATGCCTGCAAATCAAACGCGTACAGGTGACAGCAAAACTGGAGGGGGTGAAAATCCATGCGTAATGCGAACACAGTTTAGCCACCGTTGATGGACTGGTGCGTATTTATGGACATGGTTGAAAGACAGTTTGTAACCATGCCTCCAGGACGACTATTTAGTGATGAACACGGCAGGGCGTGGCTGTAGGAAGACATCGAGGTCTGGGAAGTTAGTTTCCCATCGCGAATATTCCATTCAGTCATTGTAACATTGCTAGACCACTAAAACCAGACAGGAAGTGTTAGCAAGCGCAGACGACCATGACGCCCACAGTCGACATGGGATGACAGATTTGTCTGTTGGCTTTACGGACAGAACAACCACTGCCAACACACTCAAGGGGAAGCTGCGAGCAGCCAGCAATGTCGTGACCAGGAGCAGTATTCATGGCCGTTGGTTACGCCTAAGCCGATCGCGATCAGGTGACAAGCCATCGTTCCCAACAAAGGTCGCTAACCGATGGTTTGCCACGTGATCACGATCAGTTTAGGTTTAACTAACGGCTAAGAATACGGATCCAGAAGATCGGGAACTGGCTGTGTGAGGCTATCCTGGGTTGAAGGGTTCTCACAGTGCGACCTGTTCTGACGCCGGCTCATCGGGCTGCCTGGGCCCAGCGTCATCTGGTTTGGACACGTCAGCAGTGGGGCAGAGTTCTCTTCAATGAACCCCGCTTTGCCATGCCGTTTCGCGATGCCATAATCCGCATCTGGAGGTGCTAAGTGAGCGTTATCATGATGCCACTGTTGGGGAGCATGAACCGTTTGGTGGCGGGTCCACCGTGGTTTATGGAGGAATTGGCATGGCCTACAGAACACCCTGTACTGTGCGTAAGACATCCACACAGGCATGGTCTAAAGGGATGTCATTCTACAGCACCACGTAGTGCTAGCGCTGCAGGCAATGGCACCAGGCGCCATTCTCCAGGATGACAATGCCAGACCACACAGGGCTCTGATCGTCACCACCTTCCTGCGTAAGCAGCAAGTGACCCGCATGGGCTGGCCAGCAAATTTACCGGACCTTAACGCGATCGAGGACCTGTAGGACGTCCTGGGCCGCCGCCTGTGGGCAAACCACCCACCGCCAGCCGACCTTAAAACTAGCTGGCCCTTTGTTTCACCAGGAGTAGCAGGCGTCAAGTAGCGCGTGCAGTTTGCACTGGTCTTTCCATTCTTTTGGATGGTGCTTTCTGGTTTCTTTCTTGCCCACCCCTCCTTTTTTTTTAGCTCAAGGCATCGAGCAATGCATTCTGGTTATTTCAAAGGCATCGATTCGCACGCTTGCCGAAAGCCCATTGGATACTATGTAATTGTCACTATCATAAAATAATATTGGAATAATAGTTTTTGGAAAAGCAGTTTCTGTGTGTCTCATCGCTGCTAACTCCAGTACCCCACAGGATAATCTGCCCTGCCTGTAGTAGCAGCTTGCACATTCATCCCACCCCCAGTCCCGCTCATCTCTCTCCTCTTGTATCTGGGGATATGCCAGCACATATTGTGTGTGTTTTTTTTCGCGTGCGCATTTAAAGATGGGGAAAGGGGGCTGGATAGCGGTTAAGCGCCAGTAGGAAAGCGAGATCAGGCTGTGGTGAACTCGGGCGACCATAACCCCAAGCGGGCACCCCCCCCCCCGGGTGCATGCAATAAGAGATACAGGAAGATGATCTGACCAATAATAAGCATCGCAGTAGGACGCTGGGCGATATGGAGGAGTGGGGGGGGGGGACTTGCCCGCTGCCTCGGGAGAAATATGCGGAGGTCAAGTCATTTCAACGTGACCTGGCAGCACGACGCCCCAAATGCCAGCGGCCAATCTCCATAATGTTCATCGCTAGTCAGCGCTTGCGACCGACGAAAACGTCGATAATAAATTGATGAGCGTATCTAGGCTTCGGCAACTGTTTTTCTTACCAGCCTGCTATGACTCATGAATGTTCATGGTCACGGCGGTGAGCGGAGAAGACAACCAATGCGCTGGGTGCTGACACTGATCACCATTACCGGCCATAGTCGGCGGCCGACGATGTGTGAGGTCCGTCCGAGTCGGACAACTTCTCGCGCTTGTGTACGCATTTACAGCCCGCAGCCGTCAGTTTTACTTTCGAATTATCATCTACTTCTTCCGTATTTCCCTACAGAGCTACCGCTGCGTGTATTAATGCCAATGCGGCTTCTACGCACGCGCGCAGAAGCAGCCGAGTTTTACATAGGGAAGGATTGCAAGTGCGGATGTATACTGTAGTGTCTTCTTAGCAACACTCGTGGTCGTCGCCTCTTGTAAAATCCCTTGACCGCTGCAGCTCGGACACGCTGCTTGACCGCTGCAGCTCGGACACGCTGCTTGACCGCTGAAGCGCAGCTCGGACACGTTACTTGCCTTCCTCTCCTTGGTAAGCCCTGTCTGACGTCAATCATGGTAGTTTTAATCGCATTCCTTGACACTCCGAGGCCAGCATCCATAGGAGCTCCAACAGCACTTCCTAGTGTCACTCTTTTTCCTCGCCTCCTGCGAAACTCGCCGATGAATGCGGGCTGAGTACACACATTTGAAGGCAAGTTGGTATGGACGTTCACGCACCGAATAGGTGACGGTAAAAAAAAAGAGGGGGGGGGGTGCAAGAGGAAAGAGTGTGGCAGGAAAAGAGTTCCCTGACCCCCCCCCCAAAAAAAAAGTAAGGTCCTCTAATCAAACCGATTGGCATGAGGAAAAGATTTTGCCGATGTCTTCTGTCGCCGTGATTGTAGTTCCCAACGTCTCATGTCTAAGCCTAACGGGCCTACTTACCGCCTAACTGGCCCGCCGCGAGGCTGTCTGCCCACGTGTGAGTGGACCACTTTGGCCAACTGTTGCAGACCCCGAAGAAGACTCCTCCGGGAGCGATGGAAGTGTAATTGCCGAGGACTCAATATAATTGGCATCGCCAGGACAAGAACAGCATCTCCGGCCTGGCCTCTAATTATCTCCTCCAGGCCTCTCGTTTTCACTCCGCAAATGATATCGTGAGCCGCTGGGTTTTTTTTTTTAACAGGCATCAGTTAATATGCCCCCTAAGGCACACTAGCTGAGGAAAGTGGCCAAACCGCCATATTTTCGGTCCGCCATGTCCGACACTGAATCACATGACTGCAAATCTCAGAGGTTCACGTGCATGTTAGTAGTTAAGTTTTAACCCTCCTGCTAGGCGTCCTGCAGCCGCATTCACGAGCCACAATATACGCAAGTTAACAGAAAGTACAGCCAGATCCCAATTACATACTGAATTTCTAATAGCTGCATCGAAGACTTTACGTAAACCAAGACGCGACTAGGGGACGGGGATGCGTAGTCTTGAAAAAGAAGGGGCACATTAATAGCCAATCCAGGCTGGCAACATTGTTAGTCGCTGTCTCACAACAACTCATCAAATCGCTGCAACCGACCAATATCACCTGTAGTTCCATTCGGCGAGTATACCTGCTAGCAACTAACGATAGCGTGTATTAGTGTTCATACACTACACCTTACCCAACTGTAAAAGGTTTAAGACCCGTCTACCATCCGAAATGTATGTGGACTTTTGGGTTAGGAAAAGATAACCCGATGCTTAACAAACCCGGTTCACGTCCGAAGCACATCACCATTTTGTGATCTCCTCTTCCCGTCGCAACAGACGTCGGATTCCCTATCAACCTTGCATGTCTATGTACATCTTTATGTGTGGGGAGTGTCGTAATACACAGCCTAAGCTGCTGACACGGGATAAAATAACAACAGCAATTTATATGTGGAAGAGATAAGACACACTTGGAACTCTCTTTAGGTCTTCGAAATATAAAGACATCGTACAACAGCAACAGGCAAATTGTGTGGCGCAAGACAAACAGCAGAAGAGACTCAGTATAAACAACATATCGCCGCTCTAGGTCCAAGAGGGTGGGGGTGGGGCGGGTATAAACTCAAGCGTCGGGGGACCGGATCGAAGCGTAATTACGTCTATAATTTAAAAAAAAACCGCTAGAAACGTCCTCCCCCTTGCGGTGGAGGCTCCAGCCCTCCAGGCCGTGCAGCACGAAAGAAGCTACGAGCGTACATCATAAATAACAGCCCTCGGTAGGAAGCCCAGTCAGGGGTGCCGGCATGTGTAGGCTGCCATCCTTTCTTGTCCAGTCTTTTGATCATGGCTTTTCTTTAACATAACAGGCCACGAAGACTAAATCACGCAGGGAAAGGACCCACTGCTTCCCCTTTTCTCCCCCACCGCCACTCACCTTCTGCTTTTTCATTTGTTTGTGTCTCGAGAAAAGCAGCGCTAACGAGCATGAAGGACGCCATGCGTAAAGAGATCATTGCCACCAGTTTCCGACTCATCTCTAAGTGCGTCTTCAGATCCCAGTCAGTGAGCATGGCGTGATGTCTGGCCTCACCTTACTGTAATTTCGGGTGCTGTGTATGCATTTTTAGTGTCGTCAAGTCCGTCTTCAAAGCAGATGATTGCGAGGCGATTGTATTATCAAGCGCTGTGCTGCGCTACGCGAGTACATGTCCAGTCTAGCTGCCTCCCACAAAGTGCGATTAAGTTGTATGCTCGACTGACAATCAATGAACTTAGAATTCGCCGGGACAAACAACGACTCTTCCAGAATACAGGTGTTCTCTGGATGTGCAGTAATACGGAATTAGTGATGTTTAAAGTAATCATCTTTTGCCATGCTGGTTTTGCACGGTACGACGAAGTCAAATGACAACAGTCTAACCCTCCGACAATATCACAAACAAACAAACAATTTAAACACAGCAAAAGTCAAGAAAAGGATTTCTGTCCCCAATTCATCATACGCTGATTTGCCGCGATTCAATCACGCGCAAACATCTAAGCAAGGATACCTGTAACGCTCACTACTTCGTTCCCGAGACAGAGTTGAACAGAAAATGTAAGCCGAGGTTCCTCGCGTACAAGCAAAACCCTCAGATTAACTTAAGGGTTAGGTAAAAGTCAACAGGGTTTCGATAGAGCTGGGACTACGTATGAGCGCGACAAGTCTGGCCAACACAAGGCGCTCGTACCAAGAGTTACCATTACGGACTTCTTTGCTCGAGTTCGCTTTTAAAGGTCGACGGAGAAGCTTCAAGCCTCCTGCACACTGCCATTTCGAAAAGTGTCGGCGTTTGAAACGGCCCAAGAAGTGCGTGCGTGTGCGCCTATGTCCAGAAGCGCGGGAGCCCAAAAGCATGCGCGCAGCGCTAGCAATGCCGCAATTCTCGCCGCTCTTTCTACTCTACGAAGATAAACTGGATAAAAAAAATCCCTAATATCAGAAACAGCCGAACCCTCCCCTAAACGAGCTGCAAATAATTGTCCTTGCCCAAATGTCGGTTTGCCCTAACCACCAACCAACGAACACCAAGGTCAGCTGGTCGTTAAAACATCGATGCGCGAAGGTGAAGGTCGCTGGTTCCTTGTCTTCCAGTAGTTATTACAGTTACTACCGAGACGCCAGCAGAAAGGGTGCGGCCTCACTGGGTGCCAGAATATGAAGACGACGGCAGTGGGGGTGTGAAGCAGAAGAAGAGCACGAAAGATTGTGCGTGGTTGGGGAGGGGTATATAGCTTTTGGGGCAGGGACAGGATACAACAAAATGCCAGCGCCATTGCTTCCGTTGAATATAGCAGCAGCAGCAGCAGCAGAAACAACACACAACGAAATCTGTGAAGCGCTTCTAACGTCGGCCTCCCACAGCTCGACTGAATCAAACGCAAACAGCGCCAAAGAACTAATCGAACCGTCTATAACAAATATTTCATCCTATTTCAATCAAGAAATTCATGTAATCTGAGTGCGCGTGTCTGCGCAGAAAAATGCGATATAGTTACGATCAAACAAAATCATCTACGTTTTGACACATGGATAGATAGGACATTGTAAGTCACAATCTATAATCGAGAAGTGGGACCCAGGCATTAAAGACGTGAGTGCTGACAGATTGTAATGTCAAAGCGCTTCAGCACACAGCTGGAGCTGTAATACCATTACTTGGCACCACTTGTGTTCTTAGCCTACGTCAATACTTAACGTAAGCCCGGTACGTCACATTTCCAACTCGTTTGCAAAACCTCCCCTCCGTTCGCTGTCGAACAACTGCTTCAGAATATTATATGTTAAGATCACACCTTTAAATGTGGGGACAAACTACAGCAACTTTTTCCTTTAATTATATCAGCTTTCGCATTTATATTTTAACAGATATTGTTTACCTCTGATGGGATGCATTATCTTTGTTAGTATCATTCTATTACTCTTTGCGAGTGCAGAATAAAGAAATCTAAAACTAACTTTTTTAGAATAGCTGCCGGCACTGCTAACTACATGTAGACTGAAATAAGCTGCGAAAAGACAATGTACTCTGCAAGGTTCATTATCACTACCGTTTTCCGACAAGACATACTACATGCACTGTCGATAGGCTATTCGCTCAGTAATGCAGCGTCTAAGCGAACAAGTCTTGCAATGACAGCACTCACATGCAAATGGATTATGCTGCAACCATGATGTTAGCTTAATAACAATGGATAGGTTGCGAGCGTCGTTTCGACTGTCTCATGCCAGTGCACACAAAACGTGTTTATGTCAGAAAAATGGGTGATAATAACCAAGTCAGCGTTAATAATGGATTAGAAAAGTGGATCGAAAAGAGGCCCGTAAAAGGGCGCGGGCGCGGGCTCACGCAACCACCCATCAGCCCCCCCCACCCGCACGCACGCAAGCACAGAGAAAGAGATAGAGAGAGAGAGAGAGAGCTCAAAAAAGCTATCCGTTAATAAAGCGCACACAGGATTGTGTTTGTAAATAAATTTAGCAGACGTTTAATTCTACCAGATGGTTCTAGCACTAGCTAGATCCATCTGTAACGATGGACAACTGAAAGGCTGTGCAACACCAATACAAACTGTTGTTACTGTGCTCCTTGTCCCCACTCTTCCCCTGCCCCTTTAAATCATCTCATCTCCCACCCTCTCGTACACTTAACCCCATCCCATACACTCATTACAATTATTCACCTCCCCCAAGCCCCACTGCGCAAACTAGTGAAAGCAGACTACACACCCAACAGCAACTGAGAACTTGCCAGTGACCGGTAATTAAGTGAGCAATTTCTGCAACAAACATTTCGTCACTAGCCAGGTCTGGGCTGCATGGGCGCTCGTATTCCATGTCCGGACGTAAATATACACGTTGACGTAAAATAGGCAGGGAAATCTGGCCTTAAGACCTCTCTTATGATCAGAAGGGCAGCTACGACCACACATGCAACTCAGCCCAGACTATGAAAATAGCAATGTAAAAACAAGACAGCCACTTTGAGAAGCTCGTTTTACTTTTGCCAGATACATCATTATCAGCTATATTCCTCCTGATCGTTGTGGAATTTCTATCGTGGCGCTGGCAGCCAATGGGGAGAGGACGAGTTGGCGGGGGTTGGGGGGGGGGCAGCATGGTACGTGAGAATCGCGCGGGGGGAGCGGGGCTTTCTCGTCTTACCGTCCGGGCCCCAGAACTTGATAAAGACATGGTCTGACACTGAAACAATAGTTCACCCACCCCACTCACCCCACCCCCCTAGTGGCACGTATGACAAGATCAACGTTAGCCTGCACCGTTGAACGATGCACCCGCCCAAGCAGTATATGGTTGCCTGGATGGGAGGGGGCTCCGTCACGGTGACTGGCTGCTGCATCCAGCAGAAGGCAGCATGCGAGACACGGAGGGAGAAGCAGCAGCAGCAACAACAGCAGAGTTGAGGTGCAGCACCAACACTGAGTTTTCCCACTCTAGAGCGTGCAGAGGGACTACTAGCAACTACATCGCAGCACGTACAGCAAACAGTTCGTCTGCCTCCGAACAGAAACTGCTCTTTTGCTTCGTTGAGAGTATTGTAACACTAAGAGTCTGCAAGGCTCGCTAGCTTTTCTGGTTTATTTAAATGCAGGTGGTCCTGCTGTAGGTTTAAACTGCTTCACTTAACTGTTAACATAAAATGTACTATTTAGCAAAGACTTAAAAGATGTTAAAAAGATCTTTATCGTTTAACTTTTAAGCAAATTGATAAGTAGCTTGATTTGCTAACAAAGTGCAGTCCACTTTAAATGTTTCACGCTGTATGTGATGTGTATCTTGAGCCACAGCCTTTGCACGGCTGGTTAGCACACATTCTACAAGCGTTCAGTCAAGCTGTGACGTACATATTAAAAGCCGAGCTCGAACCTTCCCTATCACTGATCACAAAACATAACTTAGCACAGGCGGCGTATCGAGGTCAAAATGATCTCATCTTGCCATGTCTCTATCACTCACAAGATGACTCAGTTTGGTCATTTACATCACTCATGTACCTTTAAAAGTAATACAGTTCTTTTAAAGATCTAACGGTAAATAACAAAAGGTTAAGATAAGTTACATTTAAAGAGAAAATTAAGCTTAACGCAATGACACCACTTAGTCTAAGATGTCAAACTGAACAAAACTGAAACTGTTTGCTGAAGACGATCCAGGAAAGATCCAAAACAAATTGGCAAGCAAACTAGGAAAAACAAAAAGCAACATATATATAATCCGATTCGGAATTCGGTGGAGAATAGCTCATCTCTTTCACCTAAGTTTATACACCGAAAACTTTACTCAGTCGATCTCGCAACCGAAACTCATGAATGGGAATCATCACTTTTCCTCCACCTCCCCACGAACTAAAATCGGGAAATTGCAGCTAATGTGATAATCGTTTCAGACCGTCTTTGAGATGACAAGTCCTAGATTTATGTCTGCCTAATTTTGTTTGTTACCAAATCTAATTATGATCCCTTTTCTGCGTCTTTCTCTCCGCAGCTGTTGCACGGCACCCACCGCTCCCCTTTGTCCCTTCCACCCGCATACTGACTCCATTCCCCCGCAAAGTTGGTCAGAAATCTCATTAACGGAGAAAACAAGCTACTTACCACCAGTGCCAGACATCTTTAAAACAGCAGGTATATTGGTATAACAGTTCTCTGAAGAGGATTTCCGCGATGATGCCAAGATGTACGTGACGCCGTATAATCAAGTGGGAATAACTGAATATTTAGTTTGAATTTTATGTATACAATAAACTTCTTTCGCGACTAATCAGCCCTTGTTTGAGGACACTAGCTTCAGCCGAAGACTACCAGGTCTGCTGGGTTAATCTACACGACCAATGGCGCGTGACGCCTCTCCTCCGACATCCGGCTGTTGCTTCGATCGTCGTCAGTCAATAAATTACCGCTCCCACGGACCTGCTACCCAGCTTCACCGCTATGCTGCGCCTGATGCAGTTCGTAGGCTTGCTTCGAGACAAGCGACAGAAACGACCCTCCGAACACCTCACTTCCGGGCACACTGCTCCAATGGTTACTGCCGCAGATATAAAAAGGCCTGCAGTTGCATACAGCTCCTTTTTCAATTGAAAAGGCACTCCACGATTTTAACAGTTCCTAATCGAACACGTGTCTGTCTAGTCTTTGTTTACCGACTTTTTTTTTGGTAAGATTAAATATAGTGTTTCTATTCGACCGCCTCTAGACATCAGGGAAACACGGTGTACACAGAAGACCTGTCAACTGACATCTGTCAGTTCGTGCTAGTGACAGGTGGGAATCGCTAGAATGTGATGTTGTGTCGTTGTATTGCTGACAGTGCCAAGCTAAATCCTTCGTGAAGACTCGACACTTCGCCCTCCAAAACTGGGTCAAACTCAAAAGGGGTCAGCTGGTCAGCGGCTCCAGCCAGCCGCATTTTTCGCTTCTGGCAGCACGAACTTCAAGGCAGCTGCGAACCCCCGTTCCAAGGGCTGGGACTGGAACCAGTCAGTTTGCTTCCCAGGGGATCGTGTCTTCGAGTCAGAGACAGTCGGCAGTCACAGCCGTGTACGGAACTCGTTGGACGTGCATTTTCGCACCGTTTGGAGCATCTACGGGTGGATGATTTGTTGGCAGGGTGGGAGGATGGGGGAAAAGCTAGAGCGATCGCGCGATCAAGGCTAACCGTTCCGCGCCACGAGGGAGGGCTTCGATCGTCTATATTTAGCTCGCGCCTGTCTTTGTTGTCTTTGTACGCTCCGTCTGGCAGGTAGCACAGCATTCTGCACACAGCTCGAAGGTATTTTGCACACAGCTCGAAGGTATTTTGCACACAGCTCGACAGCCTTTCCTTACTTTCCTGCGCAACAGTCGCCTGGCTGCCTCCTTCCACCCTTCCTTGCCATCGCTACCGTTCTGTCTTGAAGGCAGCCGCGGAGTGCATCCCGTCCTTGACTTTTGCAGCTGATCCCAGTAACTGTCGTTAACAAGCCCTCCTCCAGCCTCCCTCATCACACCACTGACTCGGTTACGTGAGAACCAAAGTCGGGGAACGCTTCTCGTCAAGGCAGCTGAAGCAACCTCGCTGACTCAAACATTAATGACCCTGGCCGTGAAGGTGGAGAGGGAGGAGGTAGGGCAAATAAAGTCGAAAGAAAAGCGTCTGACGAGAGGGACACGCCTCAGAAGCCTGGAAGGACAATCCCCTGGTCCGATTATGAAGACATCAAAACGTAAAGACGGCGAAGACCGGGAGAAGACGGAGGCGGGGGGGGGGAGACTATGACTCTCGATGTCACAGCTACCAGTACCTCCCACAAGCTGCTGCACTGGTGCAGCAAGGCAAAACCAGCAGGAGAGACGTCTGACCGTCTGGTGAACAAGTGAGTCATACAACAAAACATCAATAATGAAAGCATTTTGTTGAACCTTAGGCTCCAGCTTTTCAATTGCGTCATCAGTTTGATTAGCACTAGACGCCGCGCCGACCGTACGGCTTTGTCCGAGAGGGTGGGAGGTGGGAAGCCACAGGTGAAACTTGCGTGTCGTGTGCACAGGTAGCTGTGCAAACGATCGAGTGAAGGTGGTGATGATTCGTCGCTGAGTACCGCACGGCCCAAGGCAAGATTCATTGTGGGGGGATGGGGGAGAGGAAGGCGAGTAGCGTAGCAGCAAAGCCTACCTCGAGTCTGCAGAACTCGCCACTGCCCAACAAATCCCACGAAACACACGAGTTTGTCAGGCAAATAGCACAGCAGGCGTGAGGTGTCCACCTCATGTAACACAAAGCCATGCCAAGTCGGGACGGTGGGTCAGTGTTCAATTCTCTAAAACCATACGTTTGTCAAGAGATGCAGTTTACCACATTCCTCCTGTTAGGTAAACTATCAGACTTCTATTAAAAGACCTCGCTATTTCTTACCAGCTGAGCAAAGATAGCGAAAGTCAATCACTGGACATGCAGTGAGCCCCGAGCTGAGTGCAACATGCTGATGAGTTTGCTCGAATTTGGTAACAACCTATGCCGTGAATTCTACAACGTCAACACTCAGTATTTCGCATAACCCCGAATACAGCACCTCTGACAGCAACATGTTTTCAATATTAATATGGTGAAGATCTTAATAAAGTATTAAGCAAATATAAACACAGGTAGAAGTGAGGGAAGCTAGCAATTCATTCAGTTTAACACGCCAACAATCACCCACAAACCAGACGAAAGTTTTACGGACTCGAAGAACGTAGCGGCACAAGGCAGTGACAGCTTCCACGGCCAACTGCAGCATGTATGATGCCCCTTCAATGCGTCGCTCGCGTTGCTCGCGTCGGTAAAGTTCGCCTGACTATCGGAGATCAAGACTTTTGGATACAACAAACGTCTGCAGAACTCGCCTGACCATCGGGATGAACACTTTTGGATATAACAAACGTCTGCAGAACTCGCCTGACCATCGGGATGAACACTTTTGGATACAACAAACGTCTGCAGAACTCGCCTGACCATCGGGATGAAGACTTTTGGATACAACACACGTCTGCAGAACTCGCCTGACCATCGGGATGAAGACTTTTGGATACAACAAACGTCTGTAGAACTCCCTTACCATCGGGATCAAGACTTTTGGATACAGCAAATGAAGTGAGATCTCAAGAGAAAAAAAATCTAGCAGCACCTCGCGGCATACCGACTCGAACAAGCCTGAAAAACTAGGCAACATACACCTACTCACCTAGGTTAATGTCTGTGACCTTGCCTGTCAACACAATCTCCCGCATGCCTTGCCGTAGCACTGTGATGTCATGAACTAGTTATGGAGTTAATCTCTTTCCCCACCTCTCTCTCTCTTCGTCTATTATATAAATAGCTGGAGAGAAGGGAGAGTTAGGGGAGAGATAAAGAGAGAAGGAGAGGGTGGTGTGTGCGAGACAGAAATTCAATTAGTTTCAATCATTTTGAGCGAATTGTGCATCTAGCACCTGCGCGCCACTAAAAACACAATAAAAGACGCCGAACGGCAAGGTAGCAACAATCTAAAGGAAACACGTCACGTTCAGGAAATCGAAGAATACTACCCCCCCCCCCCCCCCCCCCCCCCC